>JAVQKC010183261.1:0-12000 GCA_036025475.1 Philypnodon macrostomus | reverse complement strand
TTCAACTGATCTAGCAATGAAGCTTGGTACAGTGATTCTTCACAGTGTACCCAACATAAAATATTATTATGACCCCGCCCTACAACAAACAGGAAGTCGGCCATTTTGGATTGAAATGGTGAAGTCAGGTATATTTGAAAGCCTCTAACTTGCACATACTTTGCCCGATTAGGCTCAAACCTGAAATACCTAATTACCCCCCAGCCCTGAACACATCTGACTAATATGATGGCAGTTACCCCTATAGCTCCCCCTACTGACTGAAACATTTGGCAAAAAACATCCTTCACAAACATCAAAAGTCTATTGTTTGTCCAATGCTCGTTAACAATATAAAAACCCTTAGAAATCATACAATGTCTGATTACTGTGCCCGTTGGTGCCATATCAGTTGTAGCAGACGTATGGGGGCCTTTCGCCGATATACACCTTGCTGTCGGGGACGACATGTATGTAATTTGTCATCCTTTCCTCTGTGCAGGTTTGCTTGAAGAGAACGACATCTTCCGAAACGCTCAGGCCGGTGTCCTTATCAGCACCAACAGCCACCCCATCCTCCGCAAGAACCGCATCTTTGACGGCTTTGCAGCAGGTTCGTCCTCCCCCCGTGGCCAGTAAAAATAATTCAATTATATAATACCTGCAGTTTTGGAGCTCCCTCTTGGATTTGACAAATGCTCCGATCAGGACCAAGCCATTTGTGCCGGTTTCAGGGGGTTTCCTGTTTTGACTTATTCTGGGATATAAACACAGCCTTTAACAGCCTCACAACTGAAGCTCTGGTTATGCATTTGAGGTAGAAAGTGTGAGGCTAATGTTTGATCTTTCCTACAGGTATTGAGATCACAAACCATGCCACAGCCACTCTTGAAGGAAACCAGATCTTCAACAATAGATTTGGGGGTCTTTTTCTGGCCTCTGGAGTCAACGTTACAATGAAAGGTAAATGTTTAACTGGTGACTTCTGGGGCACTCGAGCCCCATTTAAAAAGCACTGTAACTGTAATGGCTAACAAGCTCGTCCTGTTTTCTTGCACCAGATAATAAGATTCTGAACAACCAAGACGCCATTGAGAAGGCAGTGAGCCGAGGACAGTGTCTCTACAAGATCTCTAGCTACACTAGTTACCCCATGCATGACTTCTATAGGTAAATACTGTACATTCTCAGACATGTATGCAATTATACTCCGTTTGATAATGAATATAAAGAAATGGTATGTTTTCCTGTTTTAGGTGTCACACGTGTAATACAACAGACAGGAACGCCATCTGTGTGAACTGCATTAAAAAGTGTCACCACGGCCACGACGTAGAGTTTATACGGCACGATCGGTGAGACTCATTTTCACGATTTTAAGGTGTTGTGTTGTTGAGGCCAGTGGAGGGACTAAAGTAAAAATAATCATACGGCAGATCTACTTTACATCAAAGAACAAGGTCAGATGAAGCATTTTTATTGAATTTTATTTTAGGAAATTTACAGACTTCACGTTAATGAGTATTTCCTGTAAAGGGAAACTGTTACAGGAGCTAACAGTGGAGGCCCCTATAGAAGGTTCAGCAACAGCAGAAGAAAATCCTCTATTTTAATAACTGCCAATAATGCTAAAGTTGGTTGGTTGTAGGTTTTGTTTTTTGTTTTTTTGTTTTTTACCCATCTTGAAAATATTGCACTCAGGGGGTTATTTTATGGTTTATATAACACATTACCTGCTGTATTAAAAACACTCAAAGTACCCGACCATCACCACTAGAGGGAGCCACCGTGCTATCGTTGATGCCACTACTAGCATTTTTTTGTCCATTGGAGCCACGGATCTATTATAAAAACAGGAAAGGGCACCGCCCCCTCTGCCTTTATGCCAATATGCGTAGTGGTCACTCGGTGGTACTGCAGTGAGAAAATCCCCTGCGGATTTCCCAATGGCAGCCTCCATAATGCAGAAGAAAATAACTTTTTTGGCATCATGCGCAACCATGAGCAAAATAAATTGAAATCAACGGCAGCTATCTTGCTCCTCACTATCCTTTTAATAATACATCCATGATTGGAGCTCTGTTAATAGCAGTACATTGAAGCATTAGAAATATGCCAGCTTTTATTCAATATTTTATTAAAATGACTTGTCTGTGTATTTCAGGTTTTTCTGTGACTGTGGGGCGGGGACGTTGTCTAACCCCTGCACTTTGGCCGGAGAGCCCACCCACGACACGGACACTCTGTACGACTCGGCACCCCCCATCGAGTCCAACACACTGCAACACAATTAGACCTCACCGGGAGCTTCACACAGACACACAAACATGAACACAAGAAACTACACAATGCTGTGGCCGTGGCCCTGAGAGACTGAAGCAGCTCCTATAGGGCCACAGTGAAAGAGCTGCAGTTCAGACACACTCCACCAGAGGGAGCAGTGGAGTGAGGCCACCAGAGATTCCTCACTATTTGTTATTGCAGTCTGAAGAGAGGAGGCCCTGAAGCGGGATGTCCCGTTGGCAGCGCGTGTGGAGCCCCCTGGTGTAACCCCTCAGCTTCTTCTTCACAGACTTGTTGTTGTCAAAGACTTCCTGTCTCCTGGCAGCTGCCGTCCCATTGGCTGCTTGGGCAGATGTTACTAGGCAACAGAGCGAAAGAGGAAGTAGCTCTAAAAAAATGGACAAAGAGCAAAGATTGTGTGTGTGATGGAGCACTTGGGTTTTTTTAAGAAATATGTTTTGATCAATGGATTTTATTTCAATGCTTTCTCGTGTAGTTTTGTATTTTTGAGCAGAAAGCTGACTGTATTTGAATGTTTTTATTTTATTATATTATATTATTATATTATTATTTCCTTTGGTTAGCCTCTCCTACCCCTCACCAGTGAAACGGCAGAGCCTCATGGTCCCAGTGGTGAACTTCTTTCTGTGAAAGAGTCTAACACTAGCCCTCTCGGAGTCGGCGAAGGCAGTTGTACAAAGTAGTGTGCGTGTGTGTAACTGTTGTGTGTGTATTGTGTTAATGCAGTCAGTGTTTAGTGGAGAGGGTTTCAGCAGGAGGCGCTACAGCTCCGTTTCACTGGGACACGAGTACCTCTGCAGCCCCCCCCTACCCGCCCCCCTGCCCCGTGTATCGTGGTGACTGTGGCTCCTCATGCGGCCTGAATCGTATGCATGTACCATAACATCTAGACTTAATATATTGTGAAGTATTCAATAACCATTATGTAGATGCTAGTTGGAATTCAAAAAGGGGTATACTTTCTTAGAAAGACAAAAAAGAAACAGGAAACTGGCCATTTCTAAGAAAATAAAACTTTATTAGATCAAAGTTGTGTGGCGTGGACATTTGTACTGCAGCATGAGCTTTAATGAGGTGGGTAAAAAATGTTTAGGAAATGCCTCTATAGCGCCCTCATGTTTATGACCCCAATGGGACTCTGGACACATTGGCAGAGAGCAATGAAACTTGGTACAGTGGTTTCAGGGAAATTAACCAAACATAGCAAAACATTCTTTTACGAACATCAAAAAATGTCAAATAGACAATTGCCCTGTTTTTGATGGTTTGGGGGTGGGGCCTCTTAATTGCTCATTAACAATTTAAAAACCCTTAAAATCACTGATTAAGATACACACTGGTGTCATAGCAGTTGTGACCGTTTCGCCGATATATACCTTGCTGTTGGGTACTGCGGCGTAGGCCTAGTTTGGAATGGATTGTCTAACACTTATGTCTATTACCTTCTGCTCCCATGTTAAGCGTCTTTGAGTGTCCTAAACAAGCGCTATATAAAACTTATTATTAAACCATTGTACTGTAAGCATTACTTTACTTTAGTAAAATTACATGTTTTTATACAACTTTAAGGAATAAGTTTCAATATACTTATCATGGAAGATAAGGCATCTGAGCTCTGAAAGTGTCTCAGCAAAACAACTTCTTTATTTAATGTTAAACCACAAATGATTTTCTTTGGTAATGAATAGTATCTTAGGAGACTTCCATTATTACTTTCATAAACTCGATATACAGCACTGAGCTGCCTTCAGAAGAAACACAGGGTTCTGAACATTTTCCTTTTTTATTTCTTTATTGAAAACATACAAATTATTTTTTCTAGTCAATAAATCAGCTTGAACCTATTTTACAGAAACGCAGCGTTTGAGGATCTCTGAGATGTACGTGTTGTTTTTAACTGCCAGCTCTTCCTTCATCCTCTTCAGCTCCATCTTCACCTCCTCGTCCGCCATACTGGCAACAGGAAGTGACTTTACCTTCTCTAGGAAGTCCATGATCAGGCTTTCACCAACCTACAACACACGTAATGGAAAGCTATTGGGTTTTACTTTATAATGAAGAAGGAAAAATACTTAACACTTTGGTGAGTATTTCAGAATTTGATCATCTAGTGGGATTTTTTTTTACATCCAACCGTATCTGAAGTTTACTGAAAATGGTTTAAAGCTCAAATATCCAGGAGGCAGTTCTGTGAGTGAAACTGTCCAGTTTATGCCAGAGTTCAGAGTACCAGGTCTAAGCATGGCCTGTGTGTTTGTGTGTTTGTTATCTAGGCGTCACAAGTACAGAGTGGATCTAAAGGATTACTGAGTCGAGGTCTAGTTTCAATTGTTAGTTTCGTTATCTTTACAAAGTGTTAAACTAAGACATCACGAGGCACGTCTTATGAACCTCGTCTAAATGCTATATTATTGGAAAAGGAGAAATGGTGAGTATTTAAGTGAACCAGGGTTATATAACTACTACATGTAATTCACCTTCTGTGTTTTTACTGTTAGAGGCTGGGATGACAGGAGCCTATTCCAGCAGCTAGGCATCTCATATTCATTCACTAGAGAATTTAGTCACCAATCCACCTACAAAACCCATGTCTTTGGACAGTGGGAAAAAGCCCGAAAACATAGCACAAGGAAGACATGCAGACTCTACTCTAGATTGTAGTCTGCTGGTCCAACTAGATAATAGAATATTTCCTTTTGTGACCGTCAACAGTGTAAATTGCCCATTACCTGTTTGTCGGTGCGTTGTCTCTTAGCCTCTGGTCCCTGCTCAAAGTCGGGGTCGGACAGCTGCTGAAATTCCTCGAGATCCTCGGCTTTTTCCTTCGCCGCCGCCACCACCTCCGCCGGAAAACACGCCAGCTCCGCCACATGGATCCCAAAACTCTGGTCACAAACACCTGACATGGAGAAAAGATGTTTGACTATATGCCATAAGAGTTTGGCCAATATGTATTCTGATTCCTATGTTTTTATATAAAGGAAAGAATCAATTACAGACATACATTTATTTATCAATCTATATGTATTTACAATGTAGTAAAAAAGAGGCTTGATATGTAGTTTTGAAAGAATGATGTACAACTGGTTGAACATTGACAAAGACCTGGTACAGACCTGGTTTGACCTTGTAGAGCATGGTGAGTGTGTTGTGGGTGGTAAGTGCGGTCACGTGGAGGTTGTGGACTGTGGGTTGTTGAGCCGAGAGTGCCGTCAGTTCGTGGAAGTGTGTGGCGAACAGACAGAAGCAGCCGATCTTGGAGGCGATGTGTTCACTGATGGCCCAGGCCAAACCAAAGCCGTCGTATGTGGAAGTGCCTCTGCCCAGCTCGTCAATGATGATCAGGGACTTCTCTGTGGCTGAGCTGAAGAGAGATCAGGAAGAAATAGATCAATGCTTGGACAAAAGACTCCCATTATACGTAATGTCAAGTCAAAAACATGCAATACAAATACACATTAAGAAACAGGATTACAATGAAGATAATCTCTTAATATATAAGATTGACATAATCACAAAGAGAGTTTATTCTTGTATTTTCAGTGATGACAATGTAATAACTGGCACAATAAGCTTATCTTCGGTCTAAATCTTTTTGGTCTGTGTTCTTCTGTTTTTGCTTCTCTCTATTATTTATATAAATATATACATTTACAGAATTATACCAAATGTAATGAATGCTTATACTAACCGCAGTATTGCAGCTGTCTCCAGCATCTCGGACATGAAAGTGGACACTCCTTTGACCTGACTGTCCCCGGCTCCCACTCGGGCCAGGACGCTGTCAATCACACTAAGCTCCGCCTTCTCACACGGGACGAAGCAGCCGATCTGAGCCATGAGCGCGATCACCCCCACCTGACGAATGAAGGTGGACTTACCGCCCATATTAGGACCTAAATACATAAAGAATAGCTCAGGTTATTATATAGCAACTTAAATGACAGTTGTACAGGGTTTTTTGTAACTCTACTCTACAGAGGTACAATCATTTATACAGAATGGTACTCAAAGATACACCACGCAACTCTTTCCACTAGATGTATTGAAGCATAGAGGTGGTTTATGGCTCCCCTGGTGTGTCAAGAATCCCTTGGCTTTGATTTTTTTTGGGATAATACTTGTAAAACACAATGTGAACACAAATGTATAAACCCTGGCTCCAGCCTCATTCACCTGTGATGATGTAGAAGCTCTTCTCTCCTTGCACAAAGCTGATGTCATTAGGTATAAACGCCGTATCCGCATCAGTCTCCATACACGGATGTCTCGCCTGCACCAGCTCCATCTTTCGTCCGCCATCTTGGTCCAGGAGGCAAGGCCTAACGTACGGGACCGGAGCCGAAATGGAGGCCACCGCGAAACTCACCACTGCGTCCAACTGCGCTATCACATCGCTCAACGTCTGCAGTGGGTCCACGTAGCCTGCCAAAAAGACACAGACACAGGTCAATTTCACCTTCACAAATTTGTAGACACCAAAATTTTTGACGGAACATCAATTCATCGGATTAAACTGCAACCTCAAAGCGTTCTCAAAATGAAAATGTGTGTCCAATTGTTTCCAAAATGTCAATTTTCACGTATTATAATGTGCATGTAATGTTGAGTTTCTGTTTCGGTGAGAGGCATGTGAGGAGAAACCTGAGGCGATGCTGATGATCTCTTTGACAATGGCGTTTTGCGCTTCCTCGTACTCCTCCCGATTCTTGGTGTAGTCCTCGTTCAGGGCACTGAGTTTACTGTGGGTGATACGATTGTAGGACTTCAAACGACATAGTAATAATAGGCTTGTTTTATAAAAAGAGCTTTTATTTGTGCTCAGAAGTTACCGGATCCAAGCAGACAGTTACCCGAGTGCACCCTGGCAAAATACCAGAGCACCCAGTGACAATAATAACCGTAACACTGAATTTCAGTAATGGTGACGTACCTGTTTGTGAAGCGCACTCCGTTCTTTTGTACGTCCAGAGTGGTGAACTTCTTGTTGTTTCTCAGACTCTTCTCCTCTTTACAGGTGACTCTCAGGTAATAACCCAAAACAGCATTGGACTCCAGCTTCACTGTTTTACCAGCTTCAAGGCCTGTATACAGACAAAAATTGCATTATGACATAGGGCTGCACAATATATCAGAATAACATTAATAAATAAATCGTTATAAAAAATTAAAAAAATCAGCAAACCCAATAACCGCATCTAAATATATTGTAATAATGCCATGGTCTTTAATCTGACATACATTAACACATTTACATTTTCCCTATTAAAGCCTGGAATGAAAATGCATTGACTGAATATAGATCTTAAAGTCAATTTTTAGACATGATTTTGTTAATTTATTCCTCTTACTTTGACCTGTTTTTTGGTCCTTGTTTGTATTTAGTTAAACTAGTAAATAAACTTACTCAAATTAATTAAAATGAAAAATATTGATATCGCAAATATTCAACACGTTTATCAAATATCAAATTTTTGTCGATAGTGTAACCACATGACAGCAGCGTGGTGTAATGGTTGCTTCAGTGGTTTTGTCACACCACAAAAAGTCCCATCAGATACAGTGACTAACCTTTAATGTCTGACAGTGTGTGGGTGTGAATGTGTGTGTGTGTGTGTGTGTGTGTGTGTGTGTGTGTGTGGGTGTGCGGGTGTGGCTGGGTGTGGCTGGGTGTATGTGTGGGTGTGGCTGGGTGTGGATGTGTGCATGTGTGTGCATGTGTGTGCGCGTACTGACCGAGCTCTCGCGCTGCACTATTTAAAACACTCTGCATGTTCTTCTCCAGGTCGTCCATCTTTTCCCTCAGTTCACTCAATACTGGGTCAAACGAGGCTTTCACCAAAAATTCATGATGTTCAATCTGAAAGAGGAAAAAAAATTGCGCAACTAGATAACACTGCTATTGGTCATTTTAAAATGTTACATGTTCTAGTACAGAATACAGAATATACACTAATCTGAATCACTATCAGCAATCATTTACAGACACACTTTAAAAGCTAGAAAAACAATCAAGTGCACTCGGTGGGGTCTGTTGTTTAGATCAGCAACGACTGAGTGGATCGGGCTTCTTCCAAAACAGGCCCTCCTGCACCTCAGCGCCCTGTACCTTTGTCCTGAGGGCAGAGGGGCGAGGTGTTCGTTGATGCAAAAAAAAAAAACATGCGTCCTTACATTTGACCTAGATTTTTTCATTCATTTAGTCAAGGCAAGGAGGATAATGCATGTGAATGAACTGTCCTCGCAGAGTACATATGTAAGGGAGTCTCCAGTTAGCAATCTAGTTGTAACTGTGACTATCTGGAGTGCCCTTTTTTACCATGTGGTATTTCTGTTGAAAGAGGGTAATTGAGGTTGTTTAGCTGCAGGCCTTTGGGATCAACTCGGATTTCACACACAAGACTGCCACACTCCCGTGTTTAATATAACAGGACCTAATAGCATATTTTAAGAATTTGAAAATGTTACTGGTGCATGTGATGTAGTTGGTAATTTGGTCTTTATTTTTAAACATTTAAATGCAATTTTTCATAAAGCAACTGAATATAATGTGGACTTTCCAACAGCTCTCGGTGTGTACAAATGCAGTGACAAAACTATAAAAGGTTCAAACCTGGTTCATGTCCAGAGTGGTTTCGATCATATCCTGAAACTTGGTAAAGTCGTTTTGCAGATCACTAAATGGAGCCACAAACACAGCCTCCAACAGGACCTGATAACTACCTGCAAAAGAAATATACAAACATTATACCGGTTTTCAATCACATAATTTAACAGCATTTTGATAAATAACCACAAAATGCATTCTGCAGTGTTCAATTGCATGAGACGCGACCACAATATACTTTCATTTCAATTCCTGTGCATGATGCATACTTTGGGTTTGCAGCCGACTTTCTTGGTATCCTTGTGAAAATAGTAAATAATATTAATTCACAAACAGCACACATAATTCTTCTCTTTTGGGGGTCTCACGCTATTGTAAATATGCAGTTTCTGGTAGTTGTAATAAGCATAAAAACCTTAATAAGTGTCTAAATGCCACCCCCTGTTGTACCTGAATATCTCTCCAATGCGGTGACGATGGCTGGGATCTGGCTCACGGACTGGTAAACCCGGTAACAGTCCTGGAGTGTGGCTGAGTGACGGTGAAACTTTTTGGCCAAACGGTGAAGATCTGGGAAACGACGTAAAAGATCGTCCTGAAGGGTCTGTCTGAGCTCCGAGTCGCACACAAAACTCTCCACTAGGTCCAGTCTGTAAGAGAAAGACATGGGTAGAAGGGAACGGCTGTAAAACCCTGCCTCCATTCTGAAATAACAACTAAGCTTTTGTAAAAAATAAAAAAAATATTAGAATTCATATAAATCTATTATGTTCCCCAAATTTGTCTATTCTGTGCAAAACACATTTATACTCACTTCACAAACTACAGAAATAACATGAGGGTCAGAAATCAACATTGAAAATAGCTTGAAAAAAGACACTCTACACTGGGTGGGTGCTATGGTAATATAATATAATATCACACTTTTATTAAGTCGAGATCACAATTTAAATTTGACTTTGTATTTTTTGTCTTACCATTTCAGTACGTTACAGTAAAAATGACAGTGAAGAGCAGCGCATAATTCAATGCCACTTACACAATACAATCTTTTATTGCTCTATCGCACACCCCGACTCTACAGACACTATTACAAGTATATCCGTTATTTAAAAAACACTGTCAATATAAAGTATATGAGGACCTGATGAATATTTTATTGAAGCATTTTGCAGATTCTACCTCTCTTCTATTTTGGATTTGTCCATTAGCGGTTGTTTGATCCACTGGTTCACGAGGCGCTGGCCCTGTGGTGTTCGGCACTTGTTCAACAAACCGGCCAATGAGTGAGCTCCAGTGGTGTCATCTGGTGAGCCCTAGAAGACAACAATGTAAAAAGATGTCAAGAATAATGTTGAATTAGTTTATGGAACCTCTTTAAAGTTGTGATTACTTACTTGAAACAGGTTAAGTGCTCTCACAGCGGCATTGTCCAGCCTCATGTACTGACCCAAGTCTAAAGAGGTCAGACTGAACGAGTTAAAGTTGGACTCATCGGAGAGGAGCTCCAAGAACCGCACCACAGCAGCCAAACATGACATGGCAACCTGCAAAAAGACAGTGATATTGTATATATAATGTGTACATGTGTATAGGTGTATATGTTTATATACAGAATATATGTATATAGTAAGAATATTCCATTTTAAATCTTTTCTGAGCTGGAAATTCCTCAGTAAATAGTTTACTTAGTTTTGAAGACATACTATTCATTGAATCATGTGACCACACCACTGCACTTTTAAACACTTTTGAAGAACAGGTAGGTTCCTCCCATCATTATATCAAAGGTTGTAGGCTGATAAGATCTTTCTGTCTCTGTCACAGACAAACTGAATCATAAGTTAATGCATACTTTGCATTGAATGTAGCTCTATGACACATCTAATTGATATTACAGAGAAAAAAAGTCATTTTTTAAAAATGTACCTGTTTGTCAAGCTCAGGCAGTGTGTTGCTTGCCACAGTCTCTCCCCTTTTGGCTCTGAGCAGTCTATTAAGATCTTGTACAATGTCTTTGCTGCTGAAGTCTGCTCTTTTCCGGTCGGACACCAAGATACCGCCCCGCTGGACCACCTAAAGACACAATACAACAGGAGTATTTTACCAAATAAATTAAACTGCTATGGCTGTACAGAGAGTGAATATTATGATAATCATAGAATCGATTGATTCATTTAATTATTCCCCTTCCTTCTTTTTTTCACCCATAAATGGTCATGGGTTGCCTATCCCTGCAACTATGGGCCTTAGGCAATGCACAATTTAAACTCCTCAGCTCATCATCTATATCCGCTGATATAGCTTTTGGTTAGTGAGAGGCCGACCATGAGAAGACACTGGACTAACAACTGGGGCTTAATTAACTAAACAATCCTACATTTATCATGACACTGGGTTAATTTGGTTACTGATTGAACAGTTCTTTTAACCATGGCATTCAGTACACATTAAATACATCAAAATTTTGCAAAAAAAGCAGTTATAGAAATCCATTCATTGATATTACTGTATGTATTGTGCAACCCCGAAGGCCATAATCAACCACTCACCTCCCTGAGTTTGCTGCCCTCAGAGCTGCACTCGCCCTGGGGCAGCAGACACTCTTTGACGCTGATCTGAATGAGCAAAGACTCTAAGTTGGAGAGGAGCTCGTTGTCTGGGAACTCGCAGACTCCCATGGTTCTTTGAGCAGCATCCACATAGCCCACGCCGACCACACGCTGTCCATCTGCCCCTGTGGCATATCGTACAGCCACCACTCCAGCACAGCCTTCTGCTCCAGACCCACCAAACAAGATGTCCTCAAACTGGGTCAGGTTACCAGGAGAGGCCTAAGTGAAGAGGGAATTAAGTTGCCTCTGATGACTTATGAATTAATAATAATAATAATAATACATTTTATTTAAAAGCACTTTTCTCAACACTCAAAGACGCTGTACAAAGCCATAACAACAATAAACAAACAATAAAACAATTAAGATCAAACAATAAAAGCAGTTCTGAAGAGGTGGGTTTTGAGCAGGCTTTTGAAAGTGGGGAGGTCAGAGCAGTCACGGATGGGTTGTGGGAGTGTGTTCCAGAATGTGGGGGCAGCAACGGAGAAGGCT
>JAVQKC010183257.1:0-10669 GCA_036025475.1 Philypnodon macrostomus | reverse complement strand
TTAACGTTTGAACAATGTTGAGAGTTATTGTGAATACACCATTAACGTTTGAACAATGTTGAGAGTTATTGTGAACGCGTTTAATAAAGTTTGACTGACTTGTCTGACTGTTCTGTTTCACTTAATGCGTCGTATGGTCCGGTGCGCCTTATATATGAAAATAGTGCGCCCTATAGAGCATACGTTTGTTTACTCATGTGCAGAAAGGTACCTTTTCCATTGTCATTTTTGATCCCTGTAATGTGTTTTTTTGAGTATATACCATGGCCAAAGATAGATAGTGCTGCTGAATGGGGGATGTGAGTGTTTCGAAGCCAGCGTTTCGGGCACGTCAAGTAGATTAATGCGCCACTATTGTCTCGGGCTCTCATCAGAACACTTTTATCTAGGAAAAATGACAGAGCTTGCACTTTTCATTATGTACGTTAGCTAGTGAGCTGCACCCGGGCGCCCCTCCTTTGCTCAACCCCCATCGCTTTCAAAAAAGGATTGTTTTTTGGGGTCGAAACCAGAATTGGTGTGTATGGCAAAAAAAGGAGGCATAGAGGAAAATGGTGGAATGAGTAGCAATGCTTGGTGTTTGAGTTGACCACATGCTTTATTTGTGTGTGAACAAAGTAGCTGCACTGAACAGAAGCAAAGGTTGGGGGCCACAGGGGAAAAAAAACTGGGGCCCCTTACTGGTTGCTAAAAACATCTATAAATTAATACACACATCCCAGTTGACTCCCAGAATGAAATATCTCAAAGAAATATTTTTTACACAATTTCTTGGCTCTTGTGTCTCTATTTTTTAGTTTTAAGTCATATCTAAGATGGAGGTGAAATCTTGAATCTGTTGCAGTCCTTGTGTATGTACAGCATTGTAAACATGTGTATGCTGACCTTATTTGTATGCCCTACTTCTCACTCCCCACATCTGAAATCTGACACAATAATTGATGTTTTGTGTCGTCCAAACACGGATATGGAGAATATGGATTACTCCAGAGACGCCATTGATTGTTTAAAGTGTGTTTGAAAAATGGGATCACAAGTGCCGTACCACAATATGCAGTATGGCTTTGTTCGTGTGCCCGGAAGTTTCTGGAGTGGCTAGAAGTTTGTAAATCTGAATGAAAGTGCTCAGAACTAGCAGAAGCAGCTGCCAGTCAGTGATTCTATTTGAAAGTCTAATTATTTACAGTGTAGTCCAGCCTTTTTGCGTACACTGTATGATGTTAAATTCCTTTTTTGGGTTATCAAGCATGGGTAAATCAAATTTTAAGCAGGTTGACAATCACTGCTTCAACTCAGGTCATTTTGCCATTGTGTCTTTTGGCAAGGCACCCACCTTGTGTTAAAGTGTGAAAGTTAAAACCATGCAACTTTTCACTGGTTTGGTCACATTTCTCCTTCACAGAGCTCCCAGTTCTTTAGTTTCAGAGACAAGCACTGTCCGCTGGAAAAAAAAACCATTCATCCAATAGCAAGGAAGCTTCATTCACCCCACGAAAACTCATTTAGGATCACATTGATTGGAGTTGTGTTAAGGTACAAATTTGCATAGTTCCCCCTTTAAGAATGCTCAGGGGTCAGAGTTGTAGGTGAGTTTGGAGAGTTTGGCTGCCATGGTCTTTGTCAGCGTGCCCCAGGGCAGTTGCGGCTACAGATAAAGCAATTACAATTATACCGAGCCTTATACCTAAACGCCACTAGTGTGTACCTTTTAACTAAACACATTCATACATTGGCAATGTGGGTAAAGTGTTTAACCCAAGGTCAAAAACGACAATATGCACGGTTCTGAGAGGGCACTTTACCAGTCCATTTCATCACGATTATTTGTGACCTGTGAAGCATTTACCCCTAATCTAGAATGTTCCTGATTCAATCCCATGTCTCAACAATGTAACTGTGTTCTTCAAAAAACATTTCCATTAACAACAGAACTGGGGTATCTTAAGTTTGTGCTAAATCCTGATTTTCACCAAGTACACACGTCCCAACATCTGAAGTGTAGCAAATGGAACATAAAACTGAAAACACCACACTCAACTAAAGAAGTCCCCCAAACCATCTTGTTGCACAGTTTAAAGATTCCTTCAGTAGTTGCAAGCAGCAAAAACTTCCACTGGCAAAAAAGGAATGTGTGCATAGCTGTAAGTAAGAAACAAAGATCAAGGAAGCGTATAGGGATCTAAACACTCAAGTTAATCTGTAAAAATGTAAACAGACTGTGCCACTTTTGAAATAAAGACTTTCTTTAGGGGTTGATGCTGAAGGAATTCCCAGAGATGGCTGCAAACAAGATCAAGAAGCCATATGGATGAAGCAAGCTCATGGCAATGCTGGATTTGATCTTTACAATCAAAGCATCAGCGTTTCATAGGCATAGAGAGTGCTAAAAACAGCCAATGATGTTTCATTTGACAAATACCTAATCGGCATTGCATGAACTCAAACGCTAGTCATGCAAATATGTTCAAGACAAAATGGCTGAAGTTAAAATCAAGAGTCAGAATGATGAAAGGTGATTTAAAATGAGCTTTTTTTTTGTGCACCATTAAAAAAATATTTCAGAAATGTATTATTTACTGGGATTTTCATCTACACTGTTGCCCGTAAAGTTATATTTTTTCTCATGACATTATTGTGATAATGATATTGATAGATAAAGTGTATATATTTTCAAAACTGTATTGATCAATCTCCTCCAAACATATCACAGTGAACATGAGACCAATCTGAATCTTTATAAAATGTGTATCAGACCAAACTAAACCAGGGATAATAACGGTCAGTTCTTCCACATTGGTCAGTTAAACAGAAAACACATGTTCATGCAGAAGAATGTCCAATATGACTCTCTCATATGTCAATAATATGGAATATGGCCGCCTCAGGACGTCGTGGCATACTGACCTCAAGCTTGTTGATGTGGTCCCACTCTTCAGTCAGATCCCGGGCTACTTCCTGTGAACTCTGAGGAGCGGGGAATAATAATAAGGAAGGGATAAAGTCAATATTGATGAACATACATAGGAATAAATAGAGGAATGTGTTTGAAAAAAAAAAATCCAACTTTACATTTTACATTTAATATGCAATATCCAGTGAGTGGCAGTTCCATCAATACATTACCTTACTATAAAAACACATGGAAATACTTGACGGCACACTGTCAGGTTCTGTACGTCTAGTTGTAATAAAGACTGGCATTTCAGTTCAGCCAGGCCATCCTTGTAAAATGGGTTAATCTAAGTAATTATTTGAAGCAAGACAAAGGGGTCAAAGGGTCAATATAAGAGTGAGTTGTAAATCCGTTAATGGATGTGGAGTTCTGGGAAATGTGTCAGCAACGATTGTAACCGGAACAGGTTCTTTTTAAGAATCTTGGGTCAAGCTACAGTGCTGTGTGAATGTGTAGGTTGGTTTATTGGTTTATCTGATTCATTTAACCTTTGACCTGACCAGGAAAGTCCCATTGAGATCTGGCTCTTTTCACAATTTCATCAGTGGTTGTAGGCGGCTCATATCTTACGTTCTGTTCAGCTAATCCCCAACAGATTGCATTTCACACTTGCCCAAAAATATTTTCACATAATGTTAAAAAAAAATGAATGATTGTGCTAAAACTGTTCTTAAAGGGGCGGTATTATGCAAAGTTTTTGAGTTTCTTGATGATATAATATTGTTTCTTAATCAAAGTCATCCCTGGATTGGATTTCTGCGCATTTAGCACATTTTTTGAGTAATTTGATGACTTTTTTTAAACACCTCGGAATAGCTCGGCCCATTTTTTTGTTTCTCCTCCTCCTCTGTAAGCCGGGTCGTGTATCCAGGGAAGGGGGCGCCAGGCACTTTACAGGAAGTGAAAACTAAGCTTTTTTTTGGTAATCAGCTCATCAACAAAAGCCACGTAGGTCCTAAATTATATCTAAATACCCCCAAAAGCATAATCGAAAATATAATTTAGTCCCCTTAGAATTATAGGTTCTATATGACATTTTCGGCAAAATTAAGTTATTTACATATTCCTATATTTGGATACCTAATCTTTGTGTTTTTTTGAGTTTTATTAAATTTTAGAAATTTTTATAGGCTATCTGTAATATCAAGCCTTGACTCTTTAAAGTGGATTTAGTATCTGCACATATCAGATAAATTAGACATTCTGACACTGACATACACTCGGCCAACAGGTCCATACCAGTGTTTTGAATGGCTGTGTCTCTAACATGTAGTGAGGCTTGGGCTTGATTAGATTTGAGAGTGACAGTGCATATGTCTTCAGCTGCAGTCCGGCGTAGGCACGGGAGAGAGCAGGAATTGAATTGGGCGGAGCAGAACACTAAACTGTGTTGTTATCGACAGGGGGAGGGCCCATGGGGGAGACACAACCACAAAGGGCCACAAATAACTGCAGCTATAGGGAATAAGAGATCTTTTAACCATGCTTCTTCTAATACTAGTTATTGCTTTTCATCCGATTGAAATTGGAACTACTGTGTTTCTCTTCAGTTGGTTAGAAATATACATATATATATGAGCAGTGGCGCAGTGGGTAGGTGCTCGCCCTTCAACCAGAGGATCGGTGGTTCGAGTCCCCATCTGAGCGCACACTGTCGTTGTGTCCCTGGGCAAGACACTTAACCCACATTGCCTATGAATGAATGTGGTTTTTTGGGGGTGGTCGGAGCAGCCACGCTTCCGTCAGTGTGCCCCAGGGCAGCTGTGGCTACATAGTAGCTTACCACCATCAGGTGTGACTGTAAAGTGAATGAATAATACAAAAAAATATGTAAAGCACTTTGGGTGTCTTGAAAAGCGCTATATAAATGGAAGTTATTATTATTATACTAACAAACCATCTTTAATTGTGAATAGACACACTACTGGTGGAACACTTCCTTTAAAGCCACAGCTTCTCTGGGGCGGACTGACTGAGATGTGGCAACCATACCACGCTAACATTTTCTCCCACCAAACACACCACCAGAATCACAATAAAAAACAAAGACAAGATGAGAGTTTGAACAATTGTGCTTGTCCAAAACTGCCTATCCTGGCGACTATGGGCCTAAGGTGGACTGTGGTGAATCACAATAATCAGTCACATTGTATTTATTCCTCAAATATAAAAGTTTTGTTTCCAAGCTTCATGCGACATGTCTTGGCTTTGTCAGTCACTTGGCCTGCTTCCAGACTGTTGAATATTGAACATATTTACATGCATTCTGACATCTTGAGTCCAGTGTAAACCAGAACAAATGCTGTAGTGTTTACCTCTGTATCATACACCCACCACTCCAGCTGGTCCTCGACAGCCGTCACATGAATCCTCGACAGTCGTCACATGAATCCTCCTTAGCTTACTGCACAGTAGGGACGCACAATGGCAGCTAGTCATTTAATTTTCATTTAGTATTTCCTGTCAAGGGTTATGTCATAATTAATCACATGTGCCAATTAGCCCAAACAAAGTGCTGACTAGGGGTGGATTTGGAAGCCATTTTGTTTTCACTGGCCACTTTATTAGATACCTGCTTGTGAGCAAATCAATGTGAGCAAATTTGAAGTTTAAAGAGAGCATGAACATGTCTAGGCGTCATAAGTGGTTTTCAAAAAATACAATATCCAGCGAGCGGAAGTACTGTGGGCAAAAATGTCTTCTTTGAGATAGAGAAAAGACAACATTAGCTCCAAAACATGAAGCAGGTGTGCCACACCAGATGCCACTTTATTTGGTACACTTAATAAAGTGGCCAGTCGGTCAATCTCACTTTCCAGCAAGCTCTAGTAGTTTTAGCTTTGTTTACACTTTGAGGCACTCTAATTGGATGCAGCCCATTAACTGTGCATTGTAATCCAGGCTAAGACATACAGCTAAGGTTGACTGCTCTGACGGGTACTGCAGGGCCCCTATAATGTGGTATGGTCCGGCTAATCAGGAATACCAGGAGGAGTCCCGGCAGGCCACTTGGACCAGACTCGGACTTCAACAGCTTTCCCTAAAGTGACCAGCTTGACTTACTGTGCAAGACCGCTGCATGTGGTCCATATGGCAGCCTGTCATTTGCTGCATGGGTCTGCCTAGCTCTCTTACACAGACACACACTGCACAGCACAAGCCCGACGCCTGGAGCCAGAACACCAGTCGAGCCTTGTACTCCCACAAAATGCTAATAAAGTTTAAAAAGGGACAAAATAATGTGTCAAGAAAACAAATGTGCTACCATGACGATGACGTTATTAAGTCAGCTGGACTGTGATTGGTGGGAAATGCATAACAACAAGGGTGGCACAATGGTTAGGGTTTTGAGCTGCTCCAACAACATATGAGCTCTCTGGGTGAAGTCTGCATGTCCTCCCTGTTTTACTGTGGATTCTCTTCAGGTACTGTGGCTTCTTCCCATCACTCAAAGACCAGCATGTGTTAGGAGAATTGGCAACTATAATGAATGAATGTGAGAGTGAACAGTTGCCTGGATATATGTCTCTGTGTCAGCCCCGCGACCGCGATCTGGGTTGTAACCCGCCTAAGACCCACAGTTGCTAGGCCACCCGCAGAAGAAGATGAATGAGGCATTATATAGCGACACCAGTCAGGCCTTGTCCTCCCACAAAATGGTAATATAATAAAAAGGGGCCAGATTTTATATCACCAAAACAGATGTGCTACCGAGCATGACGTTACAAAGTCCCAGTTTCTCATGTGTGGCAGTCGTCACCCATAGCTATGATTCGTGTAAATATATTGAAACAAAAAGCAGTTTATGTAATAAGCGGGTCAAGTGAGTAATGCTGGGATTGTTGTCACATTTGTGTGTTTTGCAGATTCTCGCCCGGACAACTGTGAGTCACTGCCCTCAACATGAGCACGCTGAGGTAAATGCAAGTCCAATATGTCAAAATATAAGTCTAATGTGTTTGTGAAATGTCATTTGCGGTGCATCTGATGAGGTGCGTGTAAACAGCTGTTATGTAATTCTGTTTATTTCGTACTTAAAGCAGCACTATGCAGTATCCAGCCACTTCTATAAGTCATCACACAAGAAAGTACTGTGAGTTTCCTATAAGAAATTGTAAAAAAAAATGCTAGAAAATGCTTTATCTGACCCCGTTCTTTGATGTAGAGTAAGTAATCTGTATTAATTATTATTTTACTCCCCTGACCTCTACAGCAACATCAAATCAGACTTTGTAGGTTACCACTTTGACCAATATAGTTTTACTTTAGTCCCTCCCCTGACCTCGAGAGCAACATCAAATCAGACTTTGTAGGTTACCACTTTCACCAATATAGTTTTACTTTAGGCCCTCCCCTGACCTCGACAGCAACATCAAATCAGACTTTGTAAGTTACCGCTTTGACCAATAGTAGTTGAGTTTTACTTTAGTCCCTCTCCAGGCTTCTATGGACTTCATAGAACAGGATCAGGTCAATTTGAGCATTTTTATTTATTTATTTTTTACTATTAACATATTAACAAACCTCTGGACTACAGCTTTCATACTGACTAAAACACATGATAGTTTATACTTATTTCTGACATTTCTGTATCTATGAATGTCACAATTAGTTAAAGCAAAAATTGCGTGGTGCTGATTAAAAATAGTTAACTCAAGTAAACTCTTCAAAGTCTGTAGTCCAGCCTCCGTCTCATCAGGATATCCCCAGTTACAGTGATTGTGTTATCAACCTAAAACCGCCTTGATACATTTCATGCAAAAACAGCAGCACACGCACACCACTCTGTAATGTTGGGTAATTGAAAATAGAAAAATTGATTGAATAGACAAGCCTTACAAGGGCATATATTTCACGGCTGCCCGGATGAGAAGCTTCCAAAGAGCCGTTGAACCCTGAAATGGGATTTCTCCACACAACATTTCAGATACTTGTTCAACAGTGTTGGCACGCTCAGATTTACACATCCATTGCTAAATGCAAGAAACGCTGCTCAAATCACATGCAAATGGAGCTGTGTTAACCGCTTTAGCCAAAATGCATTTTTAAGCCGGGAAATTGATCAAGTCTTGTTGGGTTTTTTTGGGGATATTAAAAGCTTTTTCTTCCCATGCTCCCCTGCTTGCTTTAGACTGGTACACATTTTGTCAGAGGTAGGCAATCTCCAAAATAGCACGCGCAGCACATTCTTGTCTTTGCTGATGTACCGTGCAAGAGGCTATAGCGTATCAACTGGTTTAATCAAAGGGGGCTTTTTGCATTAAACAAGTATATCTAATCCCCTAAAGTGAATTGAATCCACTTAGAAGATGCAAGGCCAGCTAGTCATTTTGTGCTATCCCCCCAAAAAACACACAGTCTTCAAAGTGTTCACAGCCAAAGTCTCCACGAGAAATCAAAAAGTAGCGACCAAAATGATGATTTCGGATGTTAGTGACGTGCCCTTATTTTGAAGGAGGAGCGGAGTTGGAGCCATAGGGGATGTAAATGGATTAGTCTAAATCCTGGGTGGCATTGGTTTGTCGGTGACCGGACAGGGACGTTCCGTTTAAGGAAATCCATTGAGGGCAGCACTTGTGAGATTGAGGGAGCCACAAAGTCAAAGTAAAGATGGGAACATGTCAAGAAAAGGCATGCATGACATGAGTGCAGATTACTAGATAAGGTCAGAAAAGCATTCAGGCCAACTATCTAATACTGGCGATTTTAACCTGAATAATATCAATAAGTGGATGGAAGGTTGGTGGTTTGATTCCTGCTCCAACCAGTGTCCTTGAACAAGACACTCATTTTGACTGAATTAATGTTTTGGGTATTATGGGTGCGTTTGGTGGTGGTCTTAAAAGCCAACGGCATAATATTGCTGCCACATCTTTGTTGGCTTGTCTCTGGGCAGCTGTGGTTACAGAAGCTTAGCACCACCAGTGTCTGACTTCGGAGAGGATAAATCATCAACTCATTTTGTAAAGCACTTTGAGTGTCTTAAAAGGTGCAATAAGTATGGCAGACATTACATTTATTATTGAACTTTCCAGACAGAAGGTTTACAGAGTCTAATCTTGCAGGCGGCTGTTCAAATCCAACTCAAAGACTGTGAATACTGTTGTTGTGTCCTTGGCAAAGACGCTTAAATCACATTGCGAATGTATGAATGTGTTTGTGAGAGTTGGTGGTGGTCGGAGAGGCCGTGGACACAAAATGGCTGCCACGTCTCTGTCGTTTTTTTCCCAGGGCAACTGTGGCTACCAAGGTAGTTTACCAACGCTACTGTGGAATACATAATGGATGAATGACAACCTTCACCGTCGTAATAAATAATGGGATTGTAAAGAGTGTTTTAAAAAGCACTATAAATACAATCCATTATTATTTTTGTATTGTTTGTAATATTAACTGTGGTCACAATGTTATTCTGGTGTATAGCTGCATTTTTTTATTTTTGGGGTCCTCTAAAGCCCCTTACAAAACTATTCAATAGCTTTTTGTAATCTATAATACAAAAACTAGTGTCTATAGCGACTATTTTTACACTTGTTTGATCACAGAAGTTCTGATAGTCAAGACGAGAAAGTTTCGGCATTACAAATCAAGACTGACATCACAGACAGTTGCATGAAAGAGACTTTTGAATATTCAAACAAACATCTACATGAAAGCAAGAATGATCAATACTATTGTTAAATATTCGTGGATTAAATAGGGCCCATGCCACGCTCAGAGCTGGCCCACACAGATGTTGAAAATTTGGGGAGATTAGGGATTAGGGGGAGGTAAAAGACAGTCAAATTGATGAGCTGGGCTAATTTGGCGCATGGCTTTGGGCGTATCAACTGAGGATTGGTGTAATTTGATCAAAACAAATGGAACCAGAAAGTTTTTAAATGAGAGCGTGACATGAGGTAACCGTGCAGACAGTAAACTCAATTATTATCCAGATTTAGTCCTGGTTTGTCCTGGATTATACATTGTTCTGTCCTTATTTAGAATTGTAGTTCCATGATTGTTTGTTGGTTTACAGACAAAGATTAGCCTAATTTTGACTCATTTTTGACCTGTAAAATTGTACTCGGTTGGCCAATGTAGTAAAGTAAAAAAAACACACAAAAAAAACACTAAGACTTTTAAATAACTGCACACTATTAGCTTTTATTTATTAAGTTTGAGTTATACTGAGCTTTACAATGCCCAAGGCTTTCTCAAAGCGCTTACAATTTTTTGGGTATTATTCATTTACTCCACAGTCACACCTGATGATGGACACTAATCACACAACCACATTCGTTCATAGGCAATGTGGGTTAAGTGTCCTGCCCTGGGACACAACGACAGTGTGTGCTTGGACGGGGACTCGAACCACCAACCCTCTGGTAGTCCCTCTGTCATTGGAAACACAATGTCCATGTATGGAAACATTTTTAAATAAAAGTTTTATTTGCATTTTCTTTTTACCGTTTTAAAATATAAATTATTTTTTGATGGGAATACTATAAAATAATATATAATGTTATATTTTAATGGAAGAATTATTGCCCATTTGAATTTTTTACGTTTATTTATTCAAATAAAGTGGGTTTTACCAATTATATTCTAATGTACAGTTTTATACACTCTGTAGTAATCTTTGGTGAAAATTCATACTGTCTTCTTAAGTTTAACTGTTTTCAAGGTTCTTTTTTTGAGACAGAGAGCTTTTGTTTACCTGCTTTACATGTTTCG
>JAVQKC010183202.1:0-22351 GCA_036025475.1 Philypnodon macrostomus | reverse complement strand
GGAATTTTCTAAATTTGGCAAAAACATTCTTCACAAACATCCAGACAAATCAAAAAAGTGATTAAGGTGCCCGTTGGTAATAGTTGTAGCAGACGTATGGGGCAGACGTACGGGGCAGACTTATGGGGTGACGTATGGGGCAGACTTACGGGGCAGACGTACGGGGCAGACGTATGGGGTCGTTTTCGCCGATATACCCCTTGCTGTCGGGGACGACAGCACAGGCCTAGTTGGCTTTTTGTGTTAAAGGTGTAGTCCGGAAGTTTCCAAAAATCTGACCCTATTCTATAATGTGGGTAATCTGTCTTAATTCATTTGCTTTAGTCTCTCACCTGGCCTCTACAGACTACAGATGACTACTTCACATCATAAAGCATGTTTTGCTGTGGAGCTATATACTGTGCCCATGAGTCTGATATGTTGTGTTGCAGTGCTCTTAATCACACTAGCCATTTTCGTAACACACTAATTCAAAATGTTTGGAGAAGAAGTGGGTTTCCCTTTGGACTTTGATGGTAGATGAATAAATAGGATTATTATTGTGTTCTGTGCCGATATAATGAGTCTGTCTTGCAGCCGGTTCAAACTGGAAAACCTGATAACAAATCAGCAGTACCTGACTCCCTCAGTACATTATCTCCACCGCTTGTCAAATATGTAAATGCACGCGTGAGAGCCAGAGCCAGATAATAGGTAAAGATGAATGGAGGGGAACTGAAATAGAGCCTGTGATAAAACAAAACGTGAATCAAAAAAGGGAAGCACGAATTGTGACATAAACAATTGTACATTAGTGCCTCTAACGTATTTCACTGGTAATTCCGTTACATAGTGTGTTGTCATCACACGCATGCAAATTTATCCTCTGCTAAACAGGTACAGAAAGCTCACCACACATCTCATATCTATATCCATTTTGCCTCCAAAAAATTGGAGTTTATTTGTTTCCTATTACAAAGCAATGTTTATAGCAATTGAAAAATGCAGGTATTGGTTCCATACCTCAATTAAAAAATATTTAGTTAATGGTCATCTACTAGAATCCCAAACTTTACCTGATATCATACTTACATTATTTAAGCAATTCCCTATTTCAGCCATTGTAGGTTCCTCACAAAAACAGCTTTTTTCCCTTAGTTGGTAACTGAGAATTATTTTTTCCACATTTCATGCAAATCCATCCCCTTGCTAAACAGTTTCTAGATGTACGTTCACTGTGTTCCTATTTACCAGACAGTGTATGTAAGCTGTGGCTAGTAGAGATGGAGAAAACACGCTGCTCTCAGACATGGTGTACTCTCCTCAGGCGCCACCTGGGTCCTGGGCACAGCACCCACCCATCACACATCCCACTTCCAAACTAAGCTATATAATCCGTCTCGGCACAAGCTTGACGCGCACCCTCACCACATTTCGCGCTGTTCTTAGGCCCCCCCGCCTCTACCCCGCAGCACCTGTCACAAACCTGGGCTCGAATTACCTTCCAACCCACCATCTCTCTGAAAATCCAAGCCAGAACATCCGCGATCCCTGGCAATATGCACAAGACTCTCCTATTTGCTTTGCACTCAAAAATGGTCTAATTACTGCTAACAATGACCGGCAATGACCGATTATACAGTGAGGGACCAAACACTTTCATTTGGTCCCAATTTTCCAAAAGACATAAAGCTACAGAGAATGGATTTTTCTATTTCTCACTGGATATGTTTTGTAATGATTTTGAGGTAACTTAAGGATCCTCAAGTTGGATGCTTTATTTAATTGTAAGTCCTTAGTGCTGCTTTTCTCTTTATTTTTTGTCCACTTTCACTAGGACTGTGTATTAGTAAGGCAAAACAATACAAGCATCGCAATCCAACATAAATAATGACTACTATAGCTGTTAGCTGGTTTTGTGATTCAACAATATCATTTTGAAAAACCTCACCAACACTGATGAAATACATTTATTTTATATTCAGTAAGCATGCATTTCAGTCTTTTCCCCCTAAAAATCAACAAAATGAAACACCTTGCCGGGATAAAATATAGAATCAGTCCTCTGTGTTTAACCCCAATTTTTATGTAGCATTTTAAGCATATTTATATAGCATTTTGATACAGATATCACCCAATAAAGTATGATTTTTAATCTGCCAAAATTTTAACATGCCATACATCTCCTAATTATCAGAATTATCAGCTGGTTGTATTTCATATATACCGACACATTTTCTCAAAACATGTGCAATTTGACAATATGTATTTTCTCCCATTTAGATGTTTTCTTGAGCAGAGGGAGCGATTACTCAAGCCAGTGAAGTGCATGGAGATGTAGTCAATACAGGACAAATAAATGGGGCCTTGTCTTGACTGTGTCACCATACTCGTCTACTTTAATTAACTCATCAGTCACTGGGCCAACAAGCAATCCAATTTTGTTGCCCCTAAAGTGACTTGTGTGCTCATGTGCCTATCACAGAAGCTTGTCGCGGCCCAACAGGAAGCTAGCGTCCCACCTTCTCCCGCTAGACTCGGGACCGTCGTGGTCCCTGTTACATGCAACATAATTATTTAGCTGCCTGTGACTCTCTTAGCCTCCCACGGTTTCTCATCCTGGTGGTAAACATGGCCTGTACTGCTGTGAATGACAAGCTCATTACTTGAAAATGTCAATGCAAGGTTTACCTCCTGCACAGCTATCATTGTATACAGTGCATATGGCTAGTTGTAAAGTCGCAAATGCCTGAACATTAATGGCAGCGTTGGTAAAGGCTTATTCTGTATTTCTCATGCATTAACAGGCAAATCGTCACAACCATTTTTTTCTCAATTGGACATGCAGCATAGTGGCACCGGTGGGATTTGAACCGGTGACCTTGCCTTTCTCGGCCCATTTCCTTAACCATTACAGCATGCTACTGCAAACAGTTAATGGAGCATTGCCACAAGTCTATACTCTGCGATTAGGTACACACAGCACCAGGGTGTTTCCAGGCCCATCAATCACACAGGGCCCAATGGAGGCAATGAGGGAAATGGTGGCGGAAGAAGCCGGTGGAGTGTTAGACATGGGGATGGATGGGTGCTGCCATTCCAGCTGGGGTGGTTAGAGCCCTCTTAAAATGTAAAAAAATGGACTCAACTAAGATATGAACTATGTATAAACTAGGACTAAAGCTATACCAACACTAAACCAGGGCTAAGCTATATCTAAACCAGAACTAAAGCAAAGGACTAGAGCAGGTCCGAACCAGGACTAAACAAGAATTTAAGCAGGGATTAACCAGTGCTGACTAAACCAGGACTGAACCAAGTCAGTAACCAGTAGGTAAAAATCTATCTGGTCTCAATGTGTGACACTCTGGCTTACCTTAAATAAAATGAACATCTCCTGCATATGCCTTTAATTGAGTTTTCAATTTCATTTTGACAACATGAATCAAATCAACTGATCCTCGGAGTTCTTGTTATTGGGTAACAAGCGCTGAGTGATATATATGTATTAGGCGCAGTGCTGAGAAAAACAGTTTATTAGAAGAAAACTTGTATAACGTTTCCTGTAACTCACCGAGCCTCATCAAAACTGCCACAATTCATTCATTATATTGCATCCAAAATACAGTATTAACCAGAATATATTGCAGTTAATGCTATTTTTCTTTTTACTATTTTTATGTTTGCAAAGCCAAATCAAGACCCTATTTTTCAAAGCAATGTTATCAGAAAATACCATTAAGCAAAAGTAGCCAGCTGCTTAGGGCACCAAGCTTCTAGGGCCCTATAAATGAAGCCCCCAAAAATATGTCTTGGTAATTATTAAACTTAATATAATAAAATAGCTCTGTATGATTAGGCCATCTGATTGCTGTGGGCTGTCAATCAAAATAACTTTTGGTAGGACTTAAAAAGTTCCAAATTCAGAGGGCCCCCTGCTCATGTTCGCCTTAAGCCCTGAAATCGCTAAATCCGCCACTGGTTATCAGCTATTGAACAATGCAGACATCTGTCAAGGCATTGATTCCATCTCACAGTAATAAAGGCTATTCTAGTTAAGTAACTGCTGTCTATAAAGCCACACATAGACATACACACACCATCTTGCATTGATAATTCATTTACTAAAACTAATAATTTGTTAATTTACTGACCCCATGTGACTGGGGGTTTGTACGTTTGGTCCCATCATGTCGCTGAATCACTTAATCCTTTTTACAGATTAACACCCAAAAAATCTTCCTTTGTTGAGAAAAAGTACATAACAGACTAACCAACAAACCAGCAGAAATAACCATTGATGTAACAATTTAACAGAAACCAACTAATCTGTTCATTTCTGCTGACCTTTTGCACTTTCTTAACGTTGGTATAATAATCCCCGGCTCACACTGCCCAAGGAGTGACTCTCACAGCAGGCGAGCACTGTAAGAAATCAATGCAGCAAGACCTCCATGTTCAAAGTGAATTGTATAAGACGCTTTGTAGAGCTTGTACCCAAAAATCAGGCTGTTTGATAAGACATATATATGAACTTAATTAAGCGTGTCCTGAAACCAAAACATGTACTCAGAAAGATTTTTGCCCTCTGTATTTCGCTAGATGATTTTTGGCCCCTCTTTCTTCCTGTAATGCAGAGTAGCAAAGATGAAAGTCAGTCCATTTCTCCATAAAAGAAGATTTTTCAAAGTTTCTAATCAAATGGATATATCTTGTCTTTTTGGTACAAGATTTCTGCTTTGTGGTACGTATTACTCTGCTGCTCAGTCAGAAATCCTTATGAAAAAGACGGGGCTTTATTCACTTTGGTTTAACTTGAAACAAACGTGTGCGCGGAATAGGAACATTTACATTAGAGGAACTGGTGGGATGACTTAGCCAGCAGATCCTTTGCAAGCTCATATAGTCCTCTTCTTTGTTCTGCTGTAGTTCATGCTGCTTTGTTTGAGTTTTTTCTGTGTGAGACTGTGAGACTTATCCTCAACTTTTAAATGTTTAATGGAAATCCTGCTACCCACAAATAGCAGGAAAAGAAAGTGATTTCTTTGTTTATAAAATTGTAATGCCCCAATGGTAGTTTGCAAATTTTCATACTTTGAGCAATAGTTCTATGTATGCGCTTAAAGCCTATAGTGTTATCCTTAACTCTGGGAGCATATACAAACGAACATGAAAGGTGATTGAAGGTGGAAAGAAAATATGCAGTGACATTTACACATCTCTGCAGGTTTAGCTGTGAGATCAAGATCAACACAAACACTTGCATAGGAAATGTATCATTCATATATTGTATTTATTATTATACTTTTATTATATTGCTATTTCTAGTCAGGGGTGACAACCAAAACATAACCTAATGTTGCATATTTGAACTTTACTTTACAGAGCAGATGCAAGCTCTGAGTGGTGAGAATCTATGGCATAACACCATCCAAAGACATAAATTGATGACTGAAATTGGCTCAAGTGGTTGAATGTAGGAGTCTCTGTGTCAGCCATTCAACTCATTTGACATCATCCAGTGTACAGTTCAAGGCTCATAGTTAGCTGCAACCCTAAATGAAAAGCAACTGTTGGTGCCTATTTACATTTATTTTAGCTTAGGCTTACAAACCTGTCAGAATTAATGGACATTATTTATTTTGCTAGTACTCTTACTATTATACTATTGAGGCAGAGTACTTCAAAACTCAAAAATCAAAAATTTGAGTTGGATTCTGTTTTTCTCTTAAAAGTATGATAACATGATGCAAATTTCATTTTGTGCCTGATTTTAAGAGAGGAGCCTTTCGGGAACGTACTCCATGCCTTCGAGGTAAAGCTTTGAAGAAAAATATTTTCTTCCAAACTTGCTTACGGTCGCACATAATTCAACCAAAACAAATGACCTAAAAAAGTTGATGTGAGTTAAAAAACAAAAAACATGAGTCGTGAATTAACTGAAGATATGCTCAGTCGAGTCAAGTCTCTATCTGGCAGCGCTAAGCTCCATCACATCCTACCTAATCTCTCGCCTTAGGCCCTTTCTTCGAAAAGCATCCCTTCCCCTTTATCGCAAACTGCTTTTTTGTTGTAGGCACCCCTCCAAAGCAATGCACACAGGAAGTTTCACTTTAAGATATTGAGCAAGTGTTAAATGGCCCAGGGGCACCAAGTATAGTAGTTTTTAAAAGCATACATATGCACAATTGAACAGATGTCTGATTCAAGCCTGGTAAGATACTGGAAATATCATTGTCATTGACAACAGTTCTTTGTTAAGAAACATTGACCCATGGCCTTTTAATATCAAGCAAACAAATACTAAATAGTGTCAAATGTGTAAAGGTGTAATCTGTTGAGGTGAAAACATGAGCGCTTGCTGTGAATTGCACAATAGTTGACCGTGGCTACTTTATAATTGAGACAAGTGGGATTGGTAAACAGTCTGTGGTACACCCACACAGTAAACTCATCATAAAGTCTTCCATTAGTCAGACTTTCTGTCCTATTTACCAACTGGAGGATCGCAGCTAGCTCATACAAAAGTTCAAGGGAACTTATCATGCTTTTTAGGGTATTTAGTAATAATTTAGGATGAACATGCTTATTACCTTTTGAAGTTGCTGGCCTCCCTCGGCCACGCAACCTCACGCTGCTTACCGAGGAGTAGAAACAACGGCAAAAACAGACTTACTGTGTTGTTAGAAAGTGTAATATTTGCTGCTACCCTAAAGAATGGAGAACTTATATGAGTAATAATTCTTCAAGTTTATGTACATTACCGACAAAGCAAGCTGCAAAGTTTCTAAGCTCCATTATATGTAGTTTCAGCAAAATCCTTTCTAGGAAATCCAGACACATGACACAGACACAAAGGCAGAGTCGGCACCCTGATCTCACTGATCTCACTGATCTCACTGAAATTGGACATGATTAAGCAATAAAACGTTGTCACCATGCAGGTAAAGCAGATAATTAGACTCCCAATTGCACTAAATTCCATGTACTCAACAGTGTCTTTGTGATGCAGCATGTAACTAAAAGACAGATGAAAGAACTCTTCTGAAGCAGCCTTCTGAAGAGCATTGGAGTGGTACAACTGCGAGGTGAAATGTGTCCTGTATTTGAACTTTGTTGCCCTTTAGAGGAATAGTTCACCACATGAACTAAAATGAAAAGCATAAAACTCATTTACACTTAGGGAGACCTTTATAACAAAATGAAAGACAATTAATATGAAATAAGATACAGTATACGATGTAATGTACCACAGTATGATGTGGAATGTGAATGTGGAAAATTGATGCCTTAATAAGCTTTTTGAATTCATTTTGAAGACTTCTAGAATAAGCATTTGTTAACCTGCAATATCTTTTTGAGAGTTGTTGCTTTCACTTTGCTTAAAAAGCTAGTGCAGGTTCCTTTAGCTCCCTTTCTCCTCCTGCTGGCCCAACCCACTTCACTACTACAATGCAAACAATAGAAAGTAGTAGTAGTATTAGTTGGATCTTCAGTTCTTGAGATGGTCAGCGGCTCAGAATACAGGATACATTAATGAAACAAAATACAATGCCAGGTATGTGTTTGATGAGGAAACAACATTATAACATGGTAGAAAAGTCAAAGTTAGCATGATAGGCCCATTTAACGTATCGCTTATCAAACTGAAACAGCAGTCTAGCATCTGCAATGGCAAATCAAAGTCATCTAGTACAGTCCAGTCTGTCGGCAGGAGGAAACACTTTGATGTTTTTGTATCTGTATTTCCTCATCATCACAGACCTGGGGCAGTGGATACAAAGAACAGCTCCGAGGTGAAAAGAACCAGCGTGATGTCTATCTATTATTAATAGGTCCTGAGCTAAATACAATGCACCCACATTTTTTTTAAATAACGATTCTGTTTGGTCAATGCACACACTCATAACATTTAGTATTTGGCCTGATAGCCGTTAAAATCTATGAATATTTGCTCAATGTTTATCTAATTAACTGCAGTTCAATTTATATATCATTATTAACTAGAAGGTCTACCAGTGGGGTGTAACTGGGGATGTTCTACTTCATGGCTAAATGCTAAATATCCATGAGCCATAAAGCTCTCATAATAATGATAAAGAAATTCCACTAATTTTTGGACTAAATTATTTTGACTATAACTTTTACTCTATTCCTGGGTCCAAAAGTGTTTTAATCAAAAATACTATCTCTTTTCTTACATTTTTCCTGCATTTTATTTTGAAAAGTCAGACAAAAGACCATCCAATCAAAAAGAGGTAATGATTTGTTTCTTCTGATATGCTTTAAATTTCAAAATGAATAATTGTTTGACAGTAGTTTCTAGCAGAAAACTCACAGGCATCCATCTTCAGGATTGCTGTTTCTGTCAACATTGAGCACATAGGGTTAGGTTATAACTATTCAACTGCTAGTTAAAACAAATCACTAGTCACGTGCATGGCAGCTAATCAGTTTCGTTTTTAGTCATGCTGACCTGTTCAAGACAAACCACACTGACATTAATAATATGGATAATAATATAGGAATGAATTGTTGGTGCCAATAGGACCATTTGGGTATTTCACAAACTGCTGATGTATTGGGAATTCTTTGCATACGAGTTTAAAAAGAATGACTCCCAAAAAAGAAAATATCCAGTGAAAAACATTTCTCTGGGGAACTGTAATATGGACACCATGTACCTAATAAAGTGACCAGTGAGTAAAGTAATTAAAAAGCACAAATTATGCATTATTTTACGGAGATTGCCAATGGGATTTTCCCAGAAAAAAATCCGCAGAACTCGCAGATCACATGAGCCCTTCAGCACATGTGTGGATTTGAGGAAGCGACTGACACATGAAGAAACAACGCTCATATTTATGACTGTCTGTGTTGTTACAGCTGTACTTGAACAAGAGCTAATCTGTCTGTATTCAAATACACAAGCGATTTCCATCACCGCACAGCTTAAGTTTTATTCATATGGGAGACAAACTGCTTTACATGATCTCATGATACTCCGCTGAGAGACCTGCCTATCAGTGCAATCTCTGAATCAACATGCAGTTATGCAAAAATGACTAAATGTTGCATGCTGTCTGGATTTCAACAAGTGGTTTAGTGATTTGCTAGTGGAAAGGCTTTGTCTGCATCATGACACGGGCCCATAAGTATGTGCATTAAAACCATAACGGTGTTGTGTGGCAGAATGGGGACTGCATCACAACAGAATCTTTCATTCATTTTGTGTGCCAATTTATTTTTTTATTTTTGTTGTTTTTTTAAACCTACATTATTTATTCATACCGATTATCCTTTGGACATTGGGAAAAGGCAGAAGTACACAATACCACAGGGAAGACATCCAAACTCCTTGATTTTACATTTTTACCAGAAAGATCCATGGACAATATCACTCTAGGGTACAGACAAAATAAACTGTATCCTCTATAAGACAATGCTAATGTTACACTATGTTGGCATCTTTCAAGCATAATAAAGCTCCTTTTTTAGTCTGCAACACAATATGCGGTTAGAGAGAGCAATGTATTCAGCTAAAGTGTTTGTAGCTTAGAGGCTCTATATGTAAAATAATGAAAGTCTCTTGTTATACAATGTGCCACAGAAACAGTGTGGGGCTTTGGAGCTGAGGCTCCTTTTAGGCTTGTTTTTCTTTTCAAACTACAGCACACATACACTGACATCAAGAGAAACTTGTTGGAATAACTGTGAGCATGAACTGAATTTCCTCTGTTGTTTACATTATGAGAGTAGATGTCTCGTTGCATACAATAAAAGTCAAATCCAGCTCTTGTAAAGAATGACACCCCCAGTTTTATGTCAGTGTAAGTGCAGTAATGGAGGCACAATGAAGACAGACTCTAATTGTTCCCTCTTCCTCGATCCCAAAATTACTCTTGCAGTGTTTTGCGTAAGACTTTAGTAATTTATCAGCTACTGTTAGCCATGTGCAGTCAACTCTTCAGCTCACAACCTTTTAGTTATAACATTGGTTTTCACATACTATATATAGTGCTTTTCAATAGAGCCAAAGCACTTTACAGAGCCCATTTTTCACTTCACTCCATAGTCACACACTGGTGGTGGTAAACTACCTCTTTTGCCCCAGCTGCCCTGAGCAGAGGTCTCTTACCACCACCTAACACACCAATCACACTAATAGGCAAGGTGCATGAAGTGTCTTGCTCAAGTACACAACAATAAAATGCACTAGTATATTGCATAGAGTTTTTATTCAATGCAACTACTATAATGGAGCCAAAATGAAGATGTACACTAATTATTCCCCCTTCCTGCATGCCAAAATTATTCTTGCAGTGTTTTGCGTAAGACTTTGGTCATTTATCAGCCGCTGTTTTAGCCTGCGCAGTCACCTCTCCAGCTCGGCCGACCGCTCATACATCATTCCCAGGACAAAGCCAGTGCAACCTCCTGGATACATGGATAACAAAATTCACTTACTCCCACAGGCCATCCATCCCCTACTGACCCACTTGTTTTCTAAGTGACAAGTGTGATTTAAGAACTACGGTGGGCCGGAGGGGGCAGCGGCCACGTCTGGCTCACACTTACCTGCTCGGCTAGCTGAAAGTTCAGTGACATCGCCACTTTGCCACTTTTTACCCGCCTGTCATGGCACCAAGATAAATCATTGGATTTACATACCTCGCCCAGTGGTTCCTTCTGACTGTATTACAGATAACTTTTTTTGATAAATGGTTCTGCTTGAGGTGTCAACATCCTATGCAGAGGAAAGCCACCGAGCACAACAAATGTATAATGCATGAATCGAGCATGACTGAATACACAGCACAGCAGCTTCTAGCACACAGTTGGTCATAAACAAGCAAGGAGCTGCTATAGCCTCGGCTCATTTGAATAAAATGCAGGATTTGGCGGCCTCTAAATGTCACATGTGCGTGAGACTTGTGTGAGCATATGTTCACAGTTCGAAAGCTCTGAAAGTTGAATTATGAAGTAATGATAAAAGAGGGCATTCATCAGGTAATGTATTCACTCTATGTTCATGAAGAACATGACTTTGGACATGGTCTGGTTGTTGAAGTGTTAGGGGCCAAAATTGATGATCTACTGGGATTTTCACATACTACTACTGTATGTTTGTGAAGAGAGTGGTGGAAGGGTTTGAAAAAGATTGAAGTACAGCTTTGCTAGTAAAAATCTTTGATATGCGTTAGGTCAGAGGCTGGTTTGAGATAATAGAGTATCTCAAATAACCACACTACCACATGGTCTGCAGAAAACCATCTAAACTAAAGATGACATTAAAGATTTATTTATTTTAAGGATATTGCAAACAATAAACAAAGTTAATAGACAATCAAACACACAAACAAATGGACTGTCCCAGGACATCCTCTGTCCTTAGACCCTCCATCGCGGTCAGGAAAAACTCCAAAAAAGCATTTATGGGAAAAAAGAGAAACCTTATGGAGAGGGATCCACTCCCAGGACAGACGAGTTGGATGAGGTCCTTATGCTAAGAGAGCAGCAGGGGACATCGAAGTGAATGAAGTGATACAGTAGAGCCGGGGACACAGCAGCCGAAGACCACAGCGTGTGCCACATGTACACGGTCTACCTCCTGAAGTGGCCATGGAATGTATCAAAAGGGAAACTACAGAAAATGTGGAGCGCTCATTTATAAAGCTCTGACAAAAAGCCATTCATTTTCAAAGTCATTTACTCACTCTAATATGTTTTTAAAGAATTAGATGTGAGATTTTGTTGTTGACGTGTTAATGTGTCTCTCTCTTCCATTAAATCCGGGCCACAAAGCTGGACCGTGGGAGGCCCTGACTAATGTGTTTTTGTACAATAAAAAATGCCACCCCCTTGTTATAATCCATAGTGTACACTGTGCCAGTTTCCTTTCGGGTTGTCGGTTTTCTTAACTACTGAAAAGAAAAGGAGAGATGGAAGAAATCAGAGCTCTATACAGCATTTGTTTGTGCCAATAGTTAGTTACACTTGCCATAGGGATTAAGGTCCTGCGCACATTTTCAAAATGCATACTAATTAAAAAGAGTTATAAATAAACCAATGCCATCTCAATTTATTTGTAAAATGTATCTTAAGAAATATAGTTTATACAAGATAGTACCAACCAGTTAATTTAATTAGAATAATAGATGACAATTCAAATGTATTATTATAAAATGTATATGATACACATAATATACAGATGCAAGAAAATGTATGTGAACCCATTGGGATTACACAGACAACTCAATTTTGGTTTCATCGGTCCACAGAATATTTTGCCAGTAGTGCTGTGGAACGTCAAGGTGCTCTTTTGCAAACGTGCAGCAATGTATTTTTTAGGGGTTTTTTTGGAAAGAACACGCAATGCTATGTATGGAGATAAAAAGGCACAGCACACCAACATCAAAACCTCATCCCAACTGTGAAATATGGTGGAGGGGCATCATGGTTTGGGGCTGCTTTGCTGCCTCAGGGCCTGGACGGATTGCTGTCATCGACAGAAAAATGAATTCCAAAGTTTATCAACACATTTTGCAAGAAAACTTAAGACCATCTGTCCGCCAACTGAAGCTCAACAGAGGATGGGTGATGCAACAGGACAACGACTCAAAGCATAGAAGTAAATCAACAACAGAATGGCTTCACCAGAAGAAAATACGCCTTCTGGAGCGGCCCAGTCAGGGTCAGGACCTCAACCTGATTAAGATTCTGTGGCATGACTTCAGGAGAGCCATTCACACCAGACGTCCTGAGAATATTGCTGCACTGAAACAGTTTTGTAAAGAGGAATGGTCCAAAATTCCTCCTGATTATTGTGCAGGTCTGATCTGCAGCTACAGGAAATGTTTAGTTGAGGTTACTGCTGCCAAAGGAAGGTCAACCACTGATTACATCCATAGGTTCACCCTGCACTGTGAATGTGTACATGGTGTGTTCAATAAAAACACACAAAGACATGACATGTGTGCAGAATTAGTTAAAGCAGACTGTGTTTGTCTATTGTTGTGACTTAGATGAAGATCATAACACATTTTTGACCAATTAATGCAGAAATCTGAGGAATCCCAAAGGTTTCACATACTTTTTCTTCCAACTGTATATTTAAGGACATATTATTTCTGTAGCTTCACATTTTTCATAACACAAACCTACTAAAGTTCAAGCCAGAATAATGGTGAAAGCTGTTGTAGATTACTTGACATGAATAAGTGAGGAATTGATAATCTTATGGGGATTTCACATACAACCATGTCAAACATTTACATAGAATAAGAAAAAATACAATATCCAGAGAGCAGCAGTTCTGTGAGCAAAAATGACTTGTTGATGGCAGAGGTCAGAGACTGGTTTGAGAAAATAAAAAGACAGCATTAGCTTATAACCACTCACTACAATGAAGATTTACAGATTCCTAACTCTGAACAAACAAGATATTTAAAAAATGAAGCAGGTGTGCTACAGCATCAGAAGACCACTCGTGGAACCACTTTATTACCGTAGGTACAAGATCTACCAAATAAAGTGGCCTTTGGGTGTATTACAATCTGCAGTACACGGAGGAAGGTGATCAGCATCTCTTCATCAGTTAACTGTTTTATAGATTTTACTGTTTTGCTCTCATGACTCTGATGTGCTGGTTACCGCAGAGGTGAGCTTTCATTTGCATAGATACAGTATGCAAATGTATGACGATTGAGATGTTAAGACCAGCTGTTATCGGTATATACTGTATATGTGTGCATGTGTGAAGTCTTTTCCACCACCTGCTTCACTATCTGGGTCATTGTTTCCTGTCTGATTGATACTGTATTCAAATCCCCCAAGCTATTTCTACTACCAGCATTTTTACATCGGTGACTATCACTGACTTGAGCTCCCTTAAAGCAACTCTGCATCCCCTGCAGTTTCTAATTTGCACTCCCTGTCTGAGATTGTATCAAGCCATTATACCAAAATTCCAGAGTTAAACCATCGGCATAATTATGAAACATGCTTGAGCACAGTCTATTTTGTTTAAATAAATTGTGGCTTTTGGTATTTGACATAAAAAGTGTGTGCCTGATTCTGCAGTGTGTAAAAGAGGAATTGTGAGATCCAAATTTAGAACCAGAGTAAATGGTATTTCACATATAACACATATTTATAAATCCCACAAGAAACAAATTTACCCCAAGCAAGAAATCAATTAACTAAAGCTGTCATTTTCACCTTACCATATACTAGGTTATAAGTCACAATAAAATGATCAGGAACTAAACTGGCGAGAGTATTTAACAAAAACACATCTGCAAATATAGAAATAAAGGAATAAAACTGACAACAGATCTGTAAACATCTCTGTCAGCCTTACCTCTGTTGAACTTTGGCAAACCCCTCACTCCCACCTACCCATTAAGAGCATTTGTCGTGGCCTCTGACCTTGTCTATGTAATATGTCAAAGGATGACCTTACTTGTCTAATGCTAGTCTGTCAGTTTGATGGATGAGGTGATGTCATCCATCCAGCATTCACTTTATAAAATCGTGTGCGCACTACAAAGTGGAATGGTAATGACAGAAGACAATATGTGGCACTTATATATTTTGGTGGCAGGACAAAAGAATCATGAGTGCTAATGGTTCTATGGTCTCCGCGTAGAATGAAAGCACTGCAGCTAACCCATTAAAAGTAATGAGAACGACAAAATCAACATTATTCAGATATATTGAATGCTCAACCATTTCAAAACATCCTACTTATATTGTGCTATTTTCTTTTTTTAGCATCACTTCCAGGCCCCAATGTCACCTTGGATGGCCAGTACCATTGTCACCAGGGGCCCGGGATCCCATTGGACAAACTGTGCGACTTTCAGATAGACTGCCCCCTCGGAGATGACGAGGGAGAGCGCTGCAGTAAGTAAACACAAATAATGTTTCAAATAGAATTGCACAAAAAGAAAGCATCTTTTCACCGTATATCTGAGTTTTGAAGGCGGTCAGCTGTGGTAAGATGTCTTTAATGAAGCTGTCGCGTCCTGTTCAGTGAAGCAACAAGAGAGTTTGTCTGACAGAGTAAGATATCTATAAAAAAAAAAGAACATTATGCTTATGCTATGCTTGGCTAGCATTTCTCACCCCTGACATATCTCACGGTTGTTATTTCTATCTCTTTGCACATTTGTTTTGCCGCTTTCTCCCAGAGGCTTGGGAGAAAAGAACGCTAGCCAAGTACTCTGACATCTTATTCTCAAGTCCCCCAGGTTTTAGCTTTATGTGTATCTAGGCATTCGTGTGCAATTTTTGTCCAACTCCAAACCGCTCCAAACCAGTTTTTTTTTATTATTTTTTATATGGCATAGTTTAATTTGTAAAGATTGGGGGAATAATTTACTCAATGAGGAGGTCAGAGACTCCTCCCTCGTGCATACAGGTTTGAAAACAGTAGAAGCTGGAACATAAAGGTGCAGTGAACGCCAGTCTGTCATTGTCACCGCGCCAGGTTTTATCTTTAGCTAATTGGCTTCAGAGTCTGGCCCAAGGGATTACCTCTATTTCAATAATTGTGCATTTAAAGGGAATATTTAAGATTGAAGATAGATGGACCTGTGTTAGAATGTGGTCAGCACTGCTTGTATCATTCAGCCGAAAACGACTACTTTGTCAAAAATAGCTTGTTTTACGGCACATAGACAAGCAATATAAAGCTGAGAAATGTGGCTCTACTACTTGCTCCACTACCAAGGATGCTGTTCACATTCACACAGCTCTTCTTGCAAATGCTAATAGAAGCATGAAGGCCAGCTGTCACTCCCCTTGAATGAAGCTTCACTTAATCATTCTCCAAAACCTTTTCACGCTTACAATCCATCCTTTTTTCATGCGTTTGTCCCATTTTCATCATTTTCACTCTCCACAATTACCCCCCGCAGCCCCAAATCACACAGCGCCTAATCCCCTATTCTCTCTCTTCATGTGATCTGGGCCGGGTAGAAAGCCGGGCGAGAAGTTGTGCCAAAGCTTATTAGGAGAAACACCCAGGCTTATATCAATCCCCCAAAAATCATGACACTTTGAAAGCTAACCCCCCAATAGAATGCCCGTTCCTATTTATTTTTACAATGGTCATTAAATTGATTGATTGCACTTTGAGAGACCCCAGTTAATCTTGGTCCACCTTTTGCAAGCGTCCCATTAAATTTCTTTTTTTTCTAGAAGCCTTGGATCAGACACTCAAGAAGGAAATTGAAGGGAGAACGTTTTCAGAGAGGCATTGAACAAAAGACATTGAACAACTTTTATATTCACAGTTAAAAGCCATTGTAAAATTCATTTGTGTTAGCAATTATTTTTAACTTTTCCAGGCCAACTACTATTTCAACACTGTGATGGCATACACACAAAAGTACTTTAATTGAATGTATTAATATACTATCTATTTTGCAATGGCAAAGATAATGTGGACTCAAACTATTGATTTATTTAGTACTTATTAACTATTGTTGCATGCTTTACTGACCTCTTGAGGCTAGAGTTAGTGTCTTGCAATGCTACAGAACCAAATTCTTGGGTATGCACAAAACGCAATTACACTAACTAATATCTAGTAGTAATATATCTAAGGAATAACTTCATGAGAAATTGTTGAAGTTTGAAGTGTATACCATACAGACATCAGGGCAGCAGGAAGGAGCCGCAAGCAGACAGGGGGAAGCAGGAAGATCAAGCGTGTTGTAACATATATACAGAATATAATCCCAAAATATGGTAATGTTGACTACCCTATTTTGGGATCATATTCAGTATATACGTTACAACACGCTTGATCTTCCTGCTTCCCCCTGTCTGCTTGCTGCTGTCCTGATGTCTGTTATGTATACACTTTAAACTTCAACAGATGACTTTCCTTATAAAGTCTAGACTCAACTATATTTGGCAAAAGACTTGTTTATGCATAGGATTCAAACCTACACTATCTTACATACATACGTACTGTCTTATCATAATTAACAAACCAACCCTTGCAAGAACATATAAACTATGAATATATATAGTTTTTACACCAAAGTTATAAGTGGGTCACAACTTGCAGATGGAGACAAAAATACTATGCACATACAAAAAGGCTTACATGCAAGTGCACAAAGCAAAGGCCAACTCAATAAGTCACACAGTGCAATAGGGTGAGGCAGCTGGGGAGAAATAAATATAAAGAATAGTAAGTGACTTTTCTTGTTCATGGTCATGGAACCAGCTCAGTATAAGCCAATAGATACAGTTGGTATTCATCAGATTTAAGGGGGCGTGGGGGAAAACAAACTTTTTCTCCCCATTATATTAGCAAAAGTCAGCTAACGATCGCTAATTTGTGTATTTAACGTACTGATTTGGATTGTTTGACCACTTTGTTGGATTATTTAGACTGGAAGTGGCCGTTATTGTGGGTGTTTCTTTGGTTCCTACTGTTGTACGCTGACTGTATCTTTAATGACACTGTGTTGTCCAGACGAACAGTATGAGTACAATGCATGGAATATGGCAGCAGTAAATGGTCAGCATGCAAATAACTTAAACTAATGACAGTTATAAATTTAATGATGAATTTCAAAAGACTTATTCAAAAGATTTGCACAACCAGAATTAAAAAAGAAAAGACATGTAATGGTAATTTTTAACCCCGTTTCGAGTTTGACAGCCTGCACGATGGAAAAGAACCTTCATAGACAAAAACAGCTTGTGCCGCCAAAAAGTCTAATGGTACCCAATCTGGCTCACTTATTTGGCACAAAGACATAATTACAGTTATTTTACTTAAGAGAAAGGTTTGTTTCAATATACAATATAACCTCAAAGTTTCATTTAATTTCTGTTCATTCTCATCTATTCAAAAAAGACACAAATTCTGTTTAAATTTTTTTTTTAAATCTCATAATTGGAATGCAGCTTGTTAAAAGTTCTATGAAAATCTTACTGAAAACTTAAAATAGTGAATTGTATTAAATGGTGCATGTTACATTTCAGATGTTCACGTAACAGACGTCAGTATTAATGTAACAGATGTCAGTATTCATGTAACAGACATCAGTATTCATGTAACAGACGTCAGTATTCATGTAACAGACGCCAGTATTCATGTAACAGACATCAGTATTCATGTCATGAGCCACATTTTTGCCACATGATTGATGTGACTTTGAATGTGTGCTTTGAATTGGGAAATTAGGAACATCTAGTGACCTTTGTGTAACAAAGTGGTGACTCATGGTATTATTGAGAGAATTAATTTTTAAAACAGAACCACAGAAGACCCTATTTTTACCCTATTCTTACCCTATTTTTCACAGACATCACAGAAAACATGTTTTCTTGTTTTTGGTCTTGTTCTAATGCTAAATAATATGTTCAGGTGTTTGTGAAGAAGAAAAGTGCGTAAAGAGGCTTTCCTGTCTTGTTGTGTTTTTGTAAAGAGCAGCTTTTACGTACTTTATGATTTCCTAAGACAAGTTGTAGCTCCATTATCTGGATGAGATCATTTCTCAAAGTATAGCATTATTATGGCCTTCACACATTAGGTAATGGGCTCACAGGCCATCAGGGTAAAAACTGCATTAAGACAACTTCAAGTGCAAAGCAAAAAAACTCTCCATGTAGGATTGTATGTAAGGTAATCCATATCTCTGTAATTTGTTCTTTGCATTTGACCCATCTTCCAGGAATCGAACCAGGGTCCTGCTTCCTGTTTCCTCCTCTGCTGCCAAGTGTTTATGACGGTTTTCTAACTGTCAGTGAACTCTGTAACCTAGACTGCTAATAAGCTGGGACTGATGAAATAGTGCACATTACAATATATTGCAGCAGTATATTAGGAAGAAGTGGAAAAAAAAACTTTTCAAAAGTGTTTGCAAAGAAATACATCAAACTCTGTGAAAGCAGATATATATATTACAGAAACTCTGCAGACAAGTTTAAGTTTAAGTGAGACGTTGATCAATGTGATGAATGGTTTAAATATTCTCCAAACTTTAACAGCATATGTTGAAAGTTTACATTACTTTTAGATGAAAAGAGATAAAGGTAATGCAAAAAGTAACTACCTACAGTGATATATATTTTTTAATTCTTCAGTTGCTTTGATAATAAACATGGTTCCAATAAAAGTTTATAATAAAATAAAAACAGAGCAAGTTTCCGCTCAATACCTAGATCATATTTTGTGTGTTTGAGAGAGATTGTGTAGTTGATTGCGGGTCACCTTTTATATTCTCCAAACAGCTCTTTCTCCACTGTTCCCAGTCCCCATGAGTGGGCAGTAATGAGTTACATTCAGTGCTTAATTTCAGCCTGTCGGAACAGGATCTTTTATTTTGATGTTAACTTCTGGGCACAACTAAAATGTATTATTAAACGCTACTCCCCCGAGCCATTAAAACATGTTTTAGACTGAATTGTACCCCCACCATGCTCATTTGGCTCTAACTGAAAGCACGCCACACTCCTTCACTTTTCCACCCCAGACCCAATACACGTAGTCCCATGTCTTACGTGTGATGTGCTCTGTTGTGAGAATGTGTGAGACGGTAGACGGAAGCTCATGTATGCTGCTCCCGATTACTTGTTTGATCAAAAACTTTACATATAAAGCCCTAGTTACATTTACATTTATAGTTACATGTACTTGTGTAACTTTTAAATAAATTGCTTATTATTTTACTACACTATTTTTATGTATATTTGAGTAATATTATTTTGAAGTAGCAATATTCTTGAGTAAAATATTGGAAGTTGTGAGTTTAGTTTTTTCTGATACAACTAAATATAAAAACACATCTGGCATTACATTCAAACATGTACTTAGTAGTTGAGTAGTTCCTCCACCTCTTACTTGAGTAATTCTTTGCACTGGAGTACTTTTTGATTTGACTTGAGTAATATTATTTTAAGTAAAAAGTAGCAATACAATGACATTATTGGCTACTCTATTACCTACCTTTGCTAATCCCTTATCACCTCCCAGCTTCATAACCCCTCCACCTCAACTGACTCACCCCTGATTTCCACTCCCGCACATACCTCTGCAGCCATTAGTGCATACCCCCCACGTGCCTCTGTGCTCTCAACCTCTTAGCCTTAACTGTCAGTCAACTTCCTTTCTCCGCAGTCCCTTCCCCGTCCGTTCTCTCTCCTTGGTGCTTCAGTGTGCTCTCTCATCAGTGCACATCCCTAAAGCCCCCCACGGTGCCTGTCCACTCATTATATCCCCTCTTTTTCCTTATCATCCCATCTTGACACTTTCCCTCTCCTGTCTCTTCACAGGGCAATTCCTTAATGGCAGCTACTGTTCGTTTGAAGAGGGCGAGTGCTTGTGGCAGTCAATACCGGGCCGCACTTTCGCTTGGAGAAGACTGCAGACTCCAGCCAAAGCAACCAGGCAGATCTGTCCATCATCAGGTGCCACATCACATAATCCAAGCATTTTACACATCATTTTACCTCATCATTAAATAAAGGTGAACTCAACTATTATTAGTTGAGTTCACCTTTATTTAATGATGAGGGCAGGAGTAACTATTACTGTATAGGTTAAACATTAAGAAATCACTGTTGAATGTGTTGTGTTTTGTTAACAATTGGGCTCACTATCTTATGGCTTAACAAAAGAATTATCAAAATATACCTGCACGAATTCAAGTTACAGAAGTCACACCTAGAGAGAACATTAACTTTATGTCAGGTTTTGTCTGATGTTGTTATTAACCACAGAACACGCAAAGTAACTGCAATTGTCACTTTAGCAGGAAATTCACACTAGACTTCAGAAATCTCTTCAGAAATCCAGAGATACAAAAATTGTTCCAAACTCTCACTGAAAATAAATTTCAATCCAGTTTCAGACCCCTCCACAGTACTTAATTAAAAACACAAATGATCTACTTGCGGCTGACAACAGACTCCTATACTTATTTTACTAGACTTGACATTGACAGACTTATCCCACTGGTTAATTTCTTATCTTTCCAACCGCTCTCAGTACATCCAACTTAATCCATACTCTTCCCAACATTCCTCTGTCTCCTCGGGGGTCCCCCAAGGATCAGTCCTTGGCCCCCTTTTATTTATCATCTACCTCCTTCCCCTAGCTCACATCTTGAAAAAACACAACATGCACTTCCACCGTTAGGCCGACGACACCCAGCTCTATCTCTCCTCCACACCATCCAATATCCTCCCACCTCCCTCACTAACGGTTTTCAAGAAATCAGTTCTCCCCTAACTTCTTAATATTAAACAGTTCTCCTAATTGGCAACAAATCCACTTTAAACAAAATAGACAGTCACCATTTACAACTCTTCCTGGACAGCACTCCACACCCTCCCGCTCCCTCAGTCGCTCCTCAGTACCATGGGGAGCCAAGCCCTCAGCCACTCTGCTCCCCATCTCTGGAACTCACTCCCCCCTGACCTCCATAACATTGAATCACTACCAGTTTTCAAATCCAGACTTAAGGCACACCTTTTCAGTATAGCTTACTCCATCCAACATTCCCTTTCCTTACCAAATTGTATTAATATTGCATTGTCGATTTTCCTTGTTTTGTTTTGTATATTTTGCCTGTTTTTCATTGATTGTCTTTGTACAGCGTCCTTGAGTGTCTAGAAAGGCACCTTGAAATAAAATGTATTACTATATTTTGTGAACAAAGGAATAAAAAATTCTTTGACCGATGTTCACACAGAGAATGAGAAGAACAGAATTCATCTCTTTTCTAAACAGTGTCCCCCGGTGTAAATGCTGTAGATTATAGACACTAGAGACAGTACTTTGTCCACAGTTAAGTGTCACTGTGTCTCCAATAACAGTTTGAACGTATCAGTTTGCTGGCGTTCATTTTGTTCCGGACTATTGTCAGAAGTCTCCGGTGCCATAAGGGAAAGCTGTATTAGTTTCATATAAACTGTGTGATTTTTCCATCCATAAGACTGGAGCAATTACTTTGACAGAGGACAACCTGTATTCTTTACCTCTGCCATTCTGATTTTGAGAGTATATACTACTTAAGTCTGAGACCATGCTGTGCAATTGAGGATAGATTATACTTTATTCCAGCAGTAAACTCCCATAACTATATAGCTTTTGGTAGAAGAGCTTCACAATAATATATGATACAATATGGATGAAGACATATCAGATTTGTTCTCACTTATAATGACAGCCTCACCCCCGGCCTGTTCTGGGGTTAAACTTTTAGTTTTATCTAATAATGTGATATATTTGGAACACTATTGTTGTACCTTGGTTTACTGCCTTAGATAGTATTTTATGTTTAGTGTTTTAGCTAGTATTTATGTTAGTTTTTTTAGTAAGCCCAACCAGGGACAGGAG
>JAVQKC010183201.1:0-19484 GCA_036025475.1 Philypnodon macrostomus | reverse complement strand
TTTGTTCCTTCATTTTTAAAAATATTTTTTATGTTTTTAGTTTATCTGTTTGTTATATTTTATATAATAACAGTTACTCGGGACTTGAGTCGTTTTTTCACCAGTACTTTTCTACTCTTACTCGACTAATTATTTTTATTACTTTTTACTTTTACTTGAGTAACATTATTTTGAAGTAACGATACTCTTACTTGAGTAAAATTATTGGCTACTCTACCTCCTCTGGAAGATTTATTGTCATTTTAATAAATAGAGGTAAAAAAAAAAAAAACTCAGTTTGGATAAATAAAATTTACTGCTCGCTTTTTAAAATATTAATCAAATCTAATCCAACCGTGGGGCCCATATTACTGATGAATTCAGTATGGGACCGTCTCGTCCTCTGACAGACAGCCGTTATGGTGCAACAGTATCCTGAGGTCAGGCCCTGGTAACAGCAGTAACTCTACACAGCCTCTTCATATCAGTATGGATTTTAGGATCTGTGTGGCATTCAGGGACCAGTTTAATGCTCAACAGTGCAAAGAGATGGCTTCCTGGAAAAAAACCAGTAAAGAGAAACTGTTCTTTGTTTTATCAGGAACAAATCTACAAACTTTTTTAACAGATGTTCAAGCTTTTTGTGGTCAATACCCATACTGTTTATCTCTCTTTCCCAACAACGTAGTTACATATCACACTGTTTATCTCTCTTTCCCAACAACGTAGTTACATATCACACTGTTTACATATCATACTGTTTACATAGAAAATTTATTATTTAGTAGTATTAATTATATTAGTTAGTTATAATTATATTAGTTAGATATCATTTACATATCATACTGTTTATCTCTCTTTCCCAACAACGTAGTTACATATCATACTGTTTACATAGAAAATGTATTATTTAGTAGTATTAATTATATTAGTTAGTTATAATTATATTAGTTAGTATTCATTAAGAACTAAAACAAATGATAATTATTCACACAGGACAATAAAAAAGTCTTGAAGACAAAAAGTCTCTATTTCTTATTTTCAGGTGTGCTGCTGTCTGAATTCACACAGAAAATCTTTCATTGCCCACTAAATATGTGCATTCAACTCCCAAAACTATTTCACATTGATATCATTTAAGATATCTCAACTACAATCTAAAATGTGTGAAGTATTTTTTGCAATTAGCCTCCCCCCCGAAAAAAGCATCTTGAAATGTGTTATAATCCGTGTGAGTTGAATGCACATCATTCAGGGGGACTGATATCCTGAAGTAAATTGTGACAATGAAAGATTTTTTGTGATTACTGCACAATTTGTGAGTAGCACCATTGCACTTTGTTCAGTGTGATGACGCTGGATCCCCCTGGAGGGAAGTGATATTACGGCTCACCTTCCTTTTGATCGTCTTAATTACACTCCGGTCAGATAGTGTCCAGATCTGAATACTGATAAGAGGGATCCATTACTGCTATTTTGTGTCTATATTGTGGCTAGAGTGTGTTCAGTGCCAGAGCCATGAATCGGTTCATTTCAGCAGATTTCAGTTTGGACCTGATCCACTAGGTTTTCAAAACTATTGCGCTGTTACGGTAATTTGTGAATCAGGACTGAATTTGAGTATCATTCTCATCTCGCTCCACTCTCACACTTTGTTTAGCAGATCTTGAACCTGGATTGGGGAAAAACCCACCCACTGAAGAGATCAACTCCACAGAAAAAGGCATTGCCCAGGACCTTGTTACTGTAAGATTTCCATATAACTTGATTGCATGTTTTTTGAGTCACACATCAAATTGTTATATTTTACTTGTGTGTAGTTTAGAAGTACAATCTCACAAAATTCTAAATATCCCATAGGACTATACATACAAACTTCAATCTGACCAAAATCGAAGTGGTGAAAGCATCTTCATCACTCCTCACTTTCCTCCATTGTTTATCTTTGTCCATCTCTCTGGCGCTAACTCACACTTTTCTGAGCAAATTGGCCCGGCTGCCCCGACTGAGATCCTCATTTCCCAGAGGTCACCTGTCTTCTGCTGTTGTCTAGTGAACGGCACAGACACACACACACGCACACATACACACAAGCACACACACACACACACAGACACACACACACACACACACACAAGCACACAAGAAAAAGGTTGGCAAATCTCATTTTCTGAGGCTGAATCCTCCTATGCACTTGTCCAAACAACTGCAGGCTGTTCTGAGGGAAACAGAGAGAAACCAAGAAAAAAAATGCTATGAAAAAGACAGAAGTTGGTATATTTTGTGCAATCAGAACTTGAACTTGAACTTTTTTTCCTTAAATAAACAGCTTTGGAGTCAGTGCAACAGCTAAATGAGTTGCTGAATGTCGCAAGAATGAAGGCACCAACCAAGTCTTGTGAAAGCTCTTGTCAAATGGATGCATACGTGGCATTTTTCAGTTTAACTTGTAAATAGATCATAAATAGATGATAAACCTGAATATATTTTGTGTGGGGTGAATTCTGTAAAGGAAAAATGTGATCAAAACAATGAAAAAACAGTCTTATTGTTTCCCTTTAAATGAATATTGAATTAAAAAAAGACTTGATTAGTAGTAGTAATACGAGATGAAGAAGATTTTAATGAGTCAGATTCATACACAAAGCCACCTCAAGTTCACCACATCTCAACATTTTAAAAAGACAATATATGGGTTTGTCAAAATATTGAGAATACATAGCATGGAGACCGCGTGTTATCCAGACGCAGATGGACACGTTCAGAGCAGAGAAGGGTCATGTTTGAGGAGAAAAGGGGAACGAGAAGAGTAAGAACTCATGATTACAAAGGTATGACAGCACACAGAAAGATTTAGAAAAGACTAGATGGCTTTAACATCTGATACATGGCATCATCAAAGTCTGTACAGTGACTAATACAGCAATGTGTGCAGATAATCCACTGATTACTTGTAGGACTAGTTGTATGTAAATTAGTATGTTTCTAAGTGCTGATGCTAAAGGTTGAGCTTTTGATTTTGCTATCATTACAATGGCTTTTTCCTCTTTTTGTAGTAGTAATTTTCCTGGAAAGCAAGACAATATGTTATGTATTTTGATGTGATGAAAAATGTACCTGCACTAACACAATAAATAGGGGTTTCAGTATATCTGACTGATTGGGATTTTTGTTTTTAGTGTTTTTGCAATAAACACAGTAGATGGCAGTGGCTAGTTTGAAGGTTGGCTGCATGGAGCCTCACTGGCCAACCATAATAAGTGATTTTTGCAGAACTTTTTCATTTCTGTTTCCAGTTTTGGCATGGCTTTACCATAGGGTGGACAGAGTTTTAAAAAATCCCTGTCTATATTACATAATGAGAACTTCTAGTGTTCATTGAACTTATTACTGCCAATGTTGGATGTTCTACTGACAACAGTCATCTCTTTAGTTACTTAGCTACACGTAACAGTATAATAAAATATGTCTCAACCACAGTATGATTGTATTCAAAAACAGAGTTGGCTAAAACCTACGCGAAAAAATGCTTGTTTAAGCAGATGAACAAATGATTTCTCCTGCTCTGACACTGGCTCTGTCATTAAATGGTTAACTTAAAATGAATGGGGTCTATGGCTGGCAATAGGACATTATGATGAAATAGGTAAATTATTACAGCTGTAAAGAAAGATTATCAAAATATATAGTCTTTTACATACTTTTATAACAACATAATAAATGAACCAAACAAACTGAAAATAAGTTAACATATCCCATACACAGAGATTTACATTATGTACATTCTTTATCAAAGCAACCCTTCGTTAACAATTTGGATTTTTTTTCTTGCCACAAAATGTATTTGCACGTTTGTCTGTGTGAACAGTGTTGGTCTTACAGTATGTCACAATCTCTCCTGGTAGATGAACTAACTCTTAGCTATCTAATCAATAATAGCCTGTAGCAGAATATTCAAATGGCTTTGGAGCATGGCAGAGGTCCACTTATTGAGTTCAAATAAAAAATAAATAAAAATATAGAACATATACATATGTACTTTTACAAACAGAAAGCCTAACTATTCCTTCAGTTATTTGACAAATGTGTTAAGCTGCAAAGGGTAGAAAAAGCTCTTTTTGACCTCCCATGTAGGGTTATTTTAAAAGATTTAGAGATTTTTTTTTAATTTTCAATATATTGTATAGCTTTGTTGAAAAAGACAGAAAGTAACAGCTAGTGTGCATTTTAAGCAGGTAAACAAAATGTACAGTAAAAGTGCTCTTCTCTTAAAAGACTATTGTTAGATTTCCCAGTGAAAGAAGTAGGAGGCACTTATAGGTCTATCTATATATGGCGACAGACAGTCACTCAGGCCACACTGCCCAGCTCAACAGGGTCTGCTCATATCAACATGGCTTTGCAAATGTGAATACTAATACACAATGGTAATTCACATTTATCAACACAAACATATGTCTGATTCTGATGTTAAAAAAAAAAAAGAAATGATTAAGATTTCAGTGAAACCATATTACTGTAAGATGAAATGCTTTGCTCACGGGCACCACAAAAGAATAGACACATGGCAGTAGACACAGGTAGAATGAGCCAACACAGAAAGAGAGAGGTGCCAGGTGCTAAACAGCCTAGCCACAAAATAATAAACATTGCCGATTCAACAATGTATTATATTTTTCAGTTCACGGTTTGTAGCCCACTCTCTCTTGTGAATGGAGCTAGTGTGAATATACGTCCGCAACAAAAAATTTTGCTAAACTGAACTGTATATATGGCACAAACACTGGCAATGCAATGTTCATAGCAAATACTGTTTTGGGTGATGAGCCAAAAAGAACCAGGCTTTTTGACAGAAAGAATGGTACACCAAATAGTGAAGTATGAATGCATAGGCAAGGGCAAGGGGTGTTCAGAAGAGCTAGACCAGACAATACAATCACGTCGACCCAATCCTCTTTAATACAATCCATGCTAGCAAATATAATTAGTCATCACACTGACATGATATTGACCAAAACCAAATTTGCCTCTCCACAGTACCACCTGACCATTGTTCATGACCTTTACAATGTATTCCAGATGCATTGAGCCCAGTTTAGTCCAATCCTCTGGTCAGGTATTTATAGGAAAAGTGTCCTCATTCCTACAGAGTGTACCTGTCAGTTTGTTTATGTCCATGCTTTAGGTTTAGTTCTGCAGCCGAAAGCATTTGACCTCAACATCCACCACTTTGTCATGCGTCTATCCCAGTATGTCCAGATAGACGGGTGTGGCCTTCATCAGGGAGAATAGCATCTTTTGAATGTCTTTGATGTTGAGCCGTTGCTGTGGTTCCCGTTGCCAGCAGCCCACCATCATGTCGTACACCTCCTTTGGACAGAGCCTTGGCCGTTCCAGGACTCTGCCTTGAGTTATGCACTCGATCACCTGAGGGCACAGGCACACAGGGTTAAATGATGGATCACTAATGGTAATAGGAGAATTATGCAAATGTATGCGACGGTCATTTGGTCTTTGGACTGTTACAGACTGCACAGGAGTTCCCCAAGGGTTGTTCATAGTCCTTTTCTGTTTATATTCATTTTTTTATGTCATTTTTGTGTAAATAATTATGCATTTTTTTTCATGATGCGTTTACGTTATACAAAGTCACATGCCAATTTCTCTTTGATGATCTGGGGCAAATGTAAAACACAAGGGGATCTCATAAACTAGTAAAGGCATTGTGTAGTGATGAAATAATATATATCACAGGGAAAAATCCAAAGTCTAGACAAAATAAAAAATGAAAACAGGTAAAGTAGCCAAAATGTCAGACAACATTGTGTACCTCATTGTTTGCGAGTTGGAACCATGGTTGTTTGCCGTAAGTGAAGATTTCCCACAGAATGACCCCAAAGCTCCACACGTCACTTTCGGTGGTGAATTTTCGGTACATGATGCTTTCTGGAGGCATCCATCGGATAGGCAGCATGGTGTGACCCCCCACCTTTCAACACACAAGAAGAATATGGTTTTAGTTCAGCATTTCATGGAACAAATTTGATCATTAGTCTGCTTATAAAACACCAAACTCAATTATCTTATTAAAACATTCCATCAAATATATATTTAAAGCTGTAGTCTGGAGGTTAAACCTTGCTTGACCAATAGTAGTTGAGTTTTTCTGAAGCCCCTCCCCTGGCTGCTCCAGGATTTAGACCCATGTAGTTAGTGTCAAAATAAAGTATTTCTATATTTAGTCAGCAGCATAAACTATAAACACAGCAAGTTTGATTAGCTGATGCCTGAAAACTACTAATAACTAAACATTTTGTAGAAAACCAGTGAAATTCCTTTAAAATTAAGAGAGTGGACTTGCATGTTGGAGCCAGTAGTTAATTGACAGCAATACTGTTCTGTCACTTTTACTTAAGCATCTTCATGATAGTCACCAGCTTAACCTAATTAGAGCTATTAAGCATTATTACTGGCTTTGTTTAAGGCATTTTACTGCTGTAGATCATTATATCTCCCAGGGGCAGCCATCTTGTGAATATCTGACACTGAGTGGATTTTTGCATTAATCAAACATGACTAATGGTAAAGATATGGGCAGGCATACAAAGCCAACGTCTCCTCCACTCATTCTTCATCAACGCTGTCGTCCTGCTGTGAAATCATCCAGGAGCCTAACTAATTTAGTCAAATATGTGGCTTTAATCAAGGCCTTAATATTGAATGACCTCCGATGCACAGCTCACAAATTGTCCTTGCATATTCTCCAACACTAATTTATCTATGTATGGGTTAGGTACTGTTACTGTTAATGGTACCCATTCTGAGACTATAGGTGGTCAAGCTTTTATGGTTAATTTCTGAAATAAACAGTCATTGTGTGACTTGAATGTCATAAAATAGTCGTAATAAATAGAGTAACTTAGACACTGCTGATCTACTGCTGATGGTCATCAAAAGAGACAAAAATCCAGAAAGCGTCAGTTCTGTGTGAAAATACCAAAGCTTATAGGTGAAGGGCCAGGCATCAGTAACTCAAAAAAACAACTGGTCAAGTCTGGGACCATCTCACAACAACCTTAAAGTGCCACCTGAAGACCAACTAGGGTCCACTTTTAGGTACTTTCTGTTTACCTAATATAATGGCCAAAGAGTATATTAATCATGATATTGTGTTATGAGCTGTAACACTTAAGGCACCAACAGGTCAAGGTTTTGTAGAAAGAAATAGCACAAACAATGTTTTTTAAAGAAAGGTTTGGGAATCCCAGAGCAGATCAGCATTCAGGATGGAGGGTGTACTCTGTCTGACCCTGAAATCCAGGTTGTCTTAGATTATTCAAGCTGTAGACTCTAGTGCAATGTGCCCCGGGTGAGAGAGCTGTGTTTGACTGCAGGCCAACAATGCACAGGCGTGATAGTGCTGACAGTCTGTGCACAGTAAATACATGTAAATCAGTGCATCATTCTGACCTGCTGGGATCAGATGTTTGGTCACTGAGATGAGAAGGGGAAAACTGACTATGAATATCAAACAGGCTCCAAATTCTTTTAAAATAAATGTAAAAAATCTGGCTAATGCAAAGGAAGACATGTATACAGTATGTGGTCTGTGATATTTATATGGAACTCTGAAGCCCTCAGCATCTTTGAAGAAGATGTTAATATTCTAAAGTTCCTTAATATTAACACGAGTGGTTTTCTTCTGACAGATTATAATGAGAGCAACTGGGGTGCCATAAAATACAAGTTAATTATATTTGCTAAGATTCAATCTCAGAGGACAAAATATTTGTTTTTGATATTTTCAATATGCAAAATACACATTTTGGCATCTCTTGACAGTTGCAGAAGCTGATTGATATCACCATTTTTAAGCCAGCTGTCAAAAAGGCAATTATTACATAGCAATAGTAGTATGCACAATCAATTAAAAATAGATGATAAAGGCCAACATACTGGGATTACCCTGTAATAATCTGTGCTGTATATGTCTCTGGACATGCCAAAGTCTCCTATCTTCACCAGAAGGCCGTTGCCCACCAGACAGTTCCTAGTGGCTAGATCTCGGTGTACAAAGTGCTGAGATGCCAGGTAGATCATCCCAGCAGCGATCTGACTGGCTATGTGCAGCATCTGAGACAGGCCCAGCTCCCCGTTGGTCTGCAGCGGCTGTCCGTCCACCAGGATCATGGCGTCTGGCCCATGAGCTCTGGAAAAAAATCACAGCATCAGGAAAATATAAGCACTCAGGCAAAAGACACAAGTAATGTAGCCTGACATGGAGTCTCATTGGTTTGCATGTTTTAGTCCATTACCTTCAAATTGCCTGTACCTCAAAAGACTGCTGACCATATTGTCTGTTTGATTGAGCTGCTACTGTTTTCTGCTTTCATAATAAACAGCTTTTTTATAATATGGAACACTTAAGCCCATTCAGGCATGGTTCAGGATGAAACAACAAACCTTCTTCTCTTTTTTACACTTTCAGTTTTGGGCCTTCACTTTAAACCAAAAGCCACATGCCAAAAACTATTAGCATGATCTGATAAGAGTTTAGTGTTTATTTTATGGAAAAATGTAGAATTCCCTAAAACTGAAGCTAACCGAGACTAAATTAGGTCTAAATTAGATCTGGTTAAAATGTGTCTAAACATGGACTAAACAACAGTGAACACATCAAATCCATGTCCCTTACTAGCACTAAAACAGAAACTAGCTCTAACTAAAGCCTCTGAAGTACTATTTGAAATCGCCTATGTACCGGCAGTGGTACTTGTACCACATTTTGAGAACCACTATAATAGGCTATAATGGACAGTGAACCCTGTGATGTGTGTCTTCTCAGCTTCATTGACTCTTAAGTCCCAAACTCAGAGGAAGTGGTGCCAGTGAAGTGGTCGTGTGTGTGTGGGGTGGGTTTTGGAGGGCACTGGGTAGGAGCTAAATTAGCAGTGTGTCCTGGATGAATTGATGCCAGCATTTTAATGGAAGCACAATTAGGGGAGCTGAAATTAGCATCCGAAGCACAGAGCGACTCAGTGCAACTCCGACACAAGCGCTGGCTGACTTTACTTCCTGGCAACGGACTAAGCACCAATGTCCTATTCTGTAGAGCAAAGCATCCAGGGAACAAATAACATCTAATCACAGCGGATATAATGCAGCTCATTAACTTATAAACCTAATTTACAATTTAGTCATTTAGCATGCTCTCATCCATAGTATTTCTGAATGAGCTGTTTCTGGGATTGCAAAAGAGTGCACAGATAAGGGATCTAACCCTAAAAAAAGCAGGATCTTCTTCTCTTACAAAGTCTTGGTTAGACTAACTTTCTTTCCATCAAACCTCCACTAAAGCATTACAGTTGTTTCCTGACCAGCCCAGACCAAAAAATATGATTTCATTTTCATAAAAAATACCATATACATTTTCTCTGTGTTTCTTTGTTTGGTGAATAATTCCAGTGTAATGTTCTGTTGCTATCTGCATTACAGTCTATGTCAAGTGGCCCTTGTTTTCAAGTCAAAGTACTTGATTTTTCGCCAATCTAACCTTTGTCAGACTGCCACTCAGGCAGACAGCCTCATCAATCACTCTAAAGTGCACTGGAGGATATAACTAGGCCATCACAGTAACTCTGCTTAGGTGTTGATGTCTCCTATTTGTCACTTCATAGGTAGTCCACGCAATATGAGCGTTGAATACTTTCTATAACGTATCCTTTAAGTACAGATGCCAGTGAGGAACTAGAAGAAATGTAATATAATGTGATAGTCTATAGTTTAAATAAAACATCGGCCTGTGGTGGTTCACACAGACAAGCCCATCAATCATTCATTGACCATAGGTTGTTATGGACCTGAACCTTCACATATTGCTCCACAATCCACCGTATTTAGGGCCAATATCTTACTGCTGACCATATAAAGGAGAGTGCAAATGTAATGCAATCCACCTGGTCTGTTCTAAGCAAAGGTCTTCAACTTCAGAATATTTCATGCAATGTTAAATTTATAAAGCCCTTTCTATATTTGGACCTAAAAGCAGGAGAAAAAGCCTACAGCATAGAGCAGACGTGTCATACAGTGGATTCATTACTGACCCTTTTCTAAATATGCTATCAAAATCAACCCATTGCTTTTTGACTTGTGGACAGAAAAGAAATGAGAACATCATTATCATCATAAAATAGAACAAACTTTGAAAGTCCATGATTGAAAGGAACATATACTGGACTAACTGATAGCTATCTAAAATGGTAGAATCCACAGCCTCTGTTCATTCCTTCAACAATGTATTTACTGTATACTTGATAAGATGTTTGAACTGGTAAACATACCTGAGAAACTTGTTGAGGTCTCCATGCTTCATGTATTCAAAGACCATGATGAGAGGGTCTCCATCCACACAGACTCCATAGAACTTTACAATGTGGTCGTGCTGCAGGTTGGTCAACAGCTCAGCCTCACGCTGGAAATCCTTTCTAGCTGCAAGAGTTGGATCCTTCAGAGTCTGTGTTCAGAGAAATCGAGAGAGGCCAATGCAGATATAAGTCACTGCATTCAGTCAAGTCAAGCGTAGGTGTTAAATTGTTTATGTTTATTAATATGTGCAATATAAAGACTACTTTCTCACAGAAGCAGGCAATATTTTAGACAAATCTTGGAGTTCAGAAAACATAAAATATCTTACAATAACACCAGGTCTTAACCAAGTCTAAAACAGGACTTATCCAAGGCTAATCCAGGCCTGAACATAACTATAACTAAACCCAAAGGTTAACCAGGACTAAACTATTTCAATATTGCATTCAATCTAATACCACTGTTAACAGCTATGACTTTAAATGGAGGTGTTGAAAATGTAATGCAATACATGTAATATATTGCATGATGTTTATTTGTATGCAACTTAAAACCACCAGCTTTATAAATATTCTGATGTTGCATAAAAGTTTAAATAACTGAATTATCCCTTGCTCAGTTGTTTACCCTCAGCAGGTACTGTACTGTACATGTCGTGCTTTCCCAGAGTTCATGTTGTGTATGTTTTTAAGCATTATATAAATTAAATGATTGTCTCTTGTTGTTTCTGGTTAAAATGGCACAGGAAATGCAACTATGTCCACACTGGCAGCATCCTGGAGAATACATGAAGACCTGGTCCATTCATGACATACAAAGGACAGACAATCCACTTCCTTCAGTAATGGCTTTAACTGCCCTCATTACTGTTAATAGCTTTAATAGTAACACAGTCACCATGGTTACCTGAAAATAATTCAGGTCACTTTTGCTGCTCTTGTTATTATGTTATCATGTAAGATACAATACCTAATTCTACCTATGTTAGATCATCTCACAAGTTTAATTATTGATTTTTTGTTTTTATATGTCCTTATATCGCACAATAATGGCTAATGCTAAACTATTTAACCAAAAGGCTGAAAAAGAAACTTCATTCAGAAACATTATTGCTGAGACAGTGTACGCATTTTGCTCACCTTCACTGCCACCAGCATCTTGTCCTTGGTGGGACTCAGGTTGTAACATTCTGCCAGGAACACTTTGCCAAATGCCCCTTCTCCCAGCTCCCTTTTCAAGATAATGTCTCGTCGTTTTATATGCTGAACATCTGAAAAATACACAGCTGTGTTCACATACAGAACAAGATCAGAATTCTGTGAGAAGCATTAAAACTAAAAAGAAAAAAGCTGAAGCAATGTGAAGGTTATACACACTCGGAAAGCACTCGGAGACCTCCGCCAAGGCAGCTCATTTCCCCTAAACACTCTAACAACAAACGGTTCAAAATACTGGGGGACTGGACACCCCTCCAGAAAAAAATACAAAACAGTAACTTCTCTTTGTTTCTAATAATGATCTCAATTCAAAATCTTTCAAATAATCTAAATACCATGAGAGATTATCAAAACCATGGAGACAACACTAAGCATGATAAATCAATTTTATCTGGCACAGCACATTGTCTCAAAAAAGATATACAGCAGCACCATTTTGCAAATAATGCTTATTCATCTGTATAGATTCAGAGTTTGTTGATCCTATGGAGCCCCCTGTTGGCTAACGTATTGGCATTCTGTGTCATTTTTTACCTTCCCTGAAAATTTCATCCAAATCCATTGAGTAGTTTTTGAGTAAAGTTGTTTACAGGCAAACAAATATACAAACAGATAAATGGACAAATGAAGGTATAATAATTAGTTTCACTGCCCCCTTGTGGCTGGAGGCAGTATCTTGGAAGGCTTAGATCTTGGGTTTCAGATACTTTACCAACTATGCCAAAAAATTGTTATTTTGCAAATTCAAGTATTTGCAATAATACAGATTCAGGCCAAATCTGACCATTACTTTTTGGTTCTTGAGATGCATAAACCCACCAATTTTTAAGAATATAACTATAATGCTGTTCAATAAAACGATGACCAGAGATAATCTATTTTCCTTGACCTCTAATATTAAACAGTGAAAGTCTGTGTAACTTTGGCTTGTTCTAAATCAGTATCTGTCAGTGGTGAGGGCATGGCTCAGTAGCTTTAGCACTGCCATGGGTGCTCCCACACATCACACACACCATCACACACAAGCACACACAAGCACACACCACACACACACAAACACAAAAGTCTTGAATCAGATGACCGTTCCGCCATTGGCTCGCAATTAGCAACAGGATAATGAGCTCAGGGGCCGACGTCATCCACATTCAGTATATATCTGCTATAGTAGCCCGCAGTGGGCAATAAAATTAAAGAGGTTATTGTATACCTTTTTTTTTTAGCTATTTGACTGTAATTTACACTATTTATCAAAATCTCCTTTTATAGCTGCTTCTACTTTCTCAATGTTGAAAACCATATACAAGCACAATGTACATTTAAATCCCTGGCCACAAGTCCACTTAACATCTACAGCCAATGCAAATAATGTAGCAGTGAAGTGGACATTCTTTACCCATCTATATTATGTTGAAACCAAGCATTTTCAGCTCCTGAGAAGATCAGTGCCTCAGTATAAACAATTACTCAAACAAGTGTGATTAAACAGTCCAGGCATGAGTTTGATAAATGAGGAAACATCATTTGGATATTCAAATTCTTTTTACAGTCAATATTGTTAATGTGACCTTTTTTGTCACATTGAAGTTCAATGTGTCTTCCACTTGTGCAATAAAGACTTTTGCCATTACGTTCGTAGCTCAAAAATCTATTAATGTCTCAATAAATGCCAAAGTCCAATACTTCAATACAAATAATCTGTGGTCGGTGATAATGGCACAAGGTGACTCCAGTGATAGACGAGCACACTGTGGTTATATTGTTTTTCAGCACACTCGGGCTGTAAAGGCGTGAATGATTTGTTCTGCCATTGTGTCTAGACATTGTTACTGTTGACGAGAAGCAAGGGGACTACTGCTATACAAAAGTACCATGTCTGGTGAATAATGAACAAGACAAGGAGCAGTTTAGCTTAAGCCTTACACTATAAAGCTTATGGCAAGGGCTTCTACGAAAACCTCAAACAGTATATTCTAAATTGCCCATAGATTTACACTGAAAATGTGTATGTACTGTTGCTCCTGAGCTAATTCAGCATATCTTGGCATCATAACTGTTTAGGTGAACTGGTCAAAATTGCCCCTATGGTTATATATATATATATACAAGAATCTGGGCCAGGCTTGGTTGTACCCTTGATGTGAACTCCAGTCACCTGCACCACCTCTTGGGAAGTGGTAGAGAATGAATGTTGAAAGTGATTGAGTAAAACCCAAATTGAAAAGAAAACCCTAAGATTTTGCACTATAAAATGTTGATTTCAATCCATTATGTCAAACAATCTTGCATACTGGCCTGTCTTTAGTTATTGATATGTATTTGCATTGTTTTTCTAAGGCCATTGCCGTAATAAAGGGACGTGTGCGCGGGATACTTACAGGTTGTCGGTTTGTTACAGTTGTGTCCATGTCTAAAATACTGAGGGTTTTCTATGACGGGAATCCTGGTCATCCCGATCACTACAGCGTCTGAGTTGGGGTCCAGCGTGCAGGGACTGATGATCCCATGGTTGACGTGATGAAGAGGACTGGCTGAGTCTTCCTCTCCACTGATCACTGCCACTGGACCTGGACAAACAAAAGAGATTTCAACTTGAAACATACATACAAAGTATACGCTAATAAAAACACTTATTTGAAATGTTATTAGGTCTATTCAGTTTTGTAGCCTTATGTACAGTAAGTCTAGATTTTGATTTATTGTACTACTCATTTTGAAAGTCTTTAAGGCTTGCTCTCTTCTTCACACGTCATCGATATATTTAGAACTTTTGAGTTGGTCCCTGATGTAACCTGTTCTGGTGCAGCTGCCATAATTGAATTCAGCTCATGGGAATGATTACACTTTTGTCCCTTGTGGACTCTATAGACTTTGCTGTACATACATCACACTCTTCTCTGGGGACGCTTGTGCAAGGATGTGTTAATGATTCTGACTCAGGCCACTTTCACAACCCTTAGTCAAAAGGAAAAGGCTTATGTGTTGTCATCCTCAAAGCTGAAACCCACCTCTAGCTACCACACAACTGGTCAAACAGACAGTGCTGTGAATGCAAATTGCCCAAAGCAGAACGATATGTATCACAGTGAATTTGAGAACTCACAAATGTTGCAAAAAACCTTGCTTGTGGTATGGCCATGGTGCATCATATACGCAGGCCAACCCTATGTACTGGTCTTTTAATTCTGATTTACTGTATAATAAACCTGAAAATCTAACTCACAGAAACTTTTGGGGAAAAAAAGTGATTTCTGACCAGATGATACAGTGAGAACTATTGAAACATCTCATTATTATTCACTACATTTCACTTTTACAAAGATAATTGAATCAATATGACAAATACCAGCACATGGGTACAGCTGTCTATGAAGGTCACCTCCAAAGAGCAGCTCCATGAGTGACATACCAGTTTGTGCAGACTTCAAACCTGTAACCTCTGTCAGTTACTGGACAGCCTATGTTAATCCTGTGTCTGATGAGATGACATGAGGTCATGGATAAGCCAGTCAAAGAGATATGAACTGGACTGCAAACCACTACAATGTTCTGAAATGGAAAAATAAATGAGAATGGGTGAAGTGGACAGTTTTCCTATAGTGCACAGGTCAGAGGTGACAGAAAGACTGACTGACAGAGACAAGAAATACAGCACTCTGACAAGCACCAGACATTCAAAATATCAAATGTCCAACATGAAATTCACTATAGGAATGCCTTAACAGCAGAGCTACATTTTGATTGATTACATGCCTTACTTGTGCAACCAGGCATGCTTTTAAAATCCCTTAGACTCATCAGACGTGTTATTGGGCTGCAGAGGCACCTGGAGGTAGTGGAGGGTACAAACACTTTCTACTGCTATTGTGTCCTTAAGCAAAACACTTTAGCCACTAGCATCAGTGTGTGTGATCCTGGTGTATGTGTGTGTGATTGTTGTAGTGTGATTTGCTGGTGTCTGAGAGGCCATCAATTTAAAGCTGTCTTATCACTGTCAGTCCGCCCCAGGGCAGCTGTGACTAACTTACCACCAGTGTGTGACTATGAAGTGAATGACAAATGGGCTCAATTGCAAAGAGTGCATATAAAAGTGTTCTTTTAAATCATTTGTGTTGTGAAGGCCTCAAACAGGGTTATGATAGATGAGAATGCAGCAATACCTGCAGGAGAACTTGAAATACAGATGCTTCAGTTGGCTTGCTGATCTATACTGCTTATCAACAACTTTGTGGGATAACACATCTATTCTAAAATACTTATGGTTTATGTCTGAAAACCCAACATTTTATAATCGTCAAATGTTTTATACCAGTTAATTATAGAGAGATCAGATAGAGCCATATAGTTACAGCAGTGTAACTCTTCAAGGGCATCTGTGCCCAATTACTGTCCACTTTCCTGGAACACAGCATCTAATGGTGTGGCTGAACTACTACAGAATCCCTTATTACGCTTGTAGGGAAAAGTGCTCAGGTCACAAAGATTTATTCTGGAGTTTGCTGCAAGACCACCCACTCAATTTTCTTTAGTGGCCTATGGGTGCCACAGACCTCTACTCTACGCTTTATTACTCACATTAATCTAATAGGAAAGCAGTATAAATACTAAAACAGTCTATCAGAATGTATGGGGTCTGTAAATCACCCGATCAGCTTTAGCTGTCAGCTGGAGACAATGGAAAATCCCCAAAACCAAATGTAATGATGAATTCAACACAAAAGGGGCTGCCATTGATTTGAATTAGATGACCGCACAGGGACACATAACTCTTCAACCAATCTCTTTTTGGACTTTTTAAGTGATTATTGGAAAAAAGAGTGGAAAACAGTTTATGAATTAAGGTCAACGTTCATCAAATTCTTTAAGTTTAAATTCAACAGTGAATAATACCTACATGGCTTCTTTCTTGCCAGTGCCCATATATTTGTAAAATATCAAAATAAATGCATGTAAAGGTCAATTTTAAAATATATAAAATAGCCTCTAATGTTGTGCATCAGTGAAAGCCTCACACAAGGGCCCCCTCAGGCCCCAAGTAGCTAAGATAAGCTCTCAACCCTCAACCACTAAGATGAATAAAATGTGATTTAATGAATAATAAATGTATATACTGTATGTAGAAAAAGAGCGACTGACAACTTCTCTCACTTTTTGTGTGACCCAGAATGAGAAATAGGATTTCTGATTTCAAGAAAACATCAGTATTTACACAATTTATTGATAGATCGGGGCTATATAAAATTGTAGTGTAGCAAATATACAGGTAATTTGAAGCAGAGATGCACGACAGAGAGTGCATGTTGAGTGTAAAGCTCCCCTTTATGATACAGTTATAAACGTGGAGATATAGGGCAAAGTTGTGGACGTCCTTTAATGACATGAATTTTGCCACTAACAGTTAATAACATGTAAGAACAGCCAACCAACCTGAGAAACCTACAGCCAGTGCCACCAGGGACATTTTAATTTCGCCTGCCCTCACTGGACGGTGTCAAACCTAAATGAGTTCCCACAAAGACTACAGAAATAAACACAGGTCCACAGGGACTAAGTGTGTAAATTGATAGCATGTCATTTATCCGGAGTGGAGTTGGTGCACTGTTGCTAATTGATGGTTGCTAATTACTTCACCTCTTGTTCCTCCCAGTGTCCCAGTGGTGTCAGGCCTGGGTCCCTTTAGTCCCTCCCCTTTACAATGCCCCACACAACCATCACTGCCACAAGCCTTTGTCACTATATGATTATGTAATATTGGACAAAGAATGCCTAAAAAAATACATCTTCATTTGTTTCCGTCCAAGTAGTAAAATCATTTTCAGGTTTGTTGTTGCTGCTTTTACTTCAACTTTTACAACAATGGAATTTCCCCACTATGGGACAAATAAAGGTTATCTATCTTGAAAGAAAACTTGCAATTAACAATGTTTACTCAAAAAGTTTGTTACATCAGAATACAATGTGAAGTAGGAACAAACACAGAATAACTGGGGTACATATTTCGTGAATTTTCATGTCACAAAAATAAATAGAAAACTTGCAATTAACACTTGGGGCCACATATTGGTTCCAACCTGGTGTTGAGGAACCACTATAATCCAATTAAAAAAGCTCAACTTTAATTTCAGTGTAAGCGGTTAATGAGGCTCATCCCCTTGACCCCTTACTATCAGCACACTTCCCCTACAACTGTATGTTGTCCATGTCCCTCAGTGTGAGGGTGAACAGAGGAGGCAGCCCTAGGACAACCTGCCTCTGCCTCATAATTGCTTTGCTGCTTAGAGCTCTGGGAGTACAAGGGTTTGGCTGGGACCACTCCCCTGGCTCTGTCACATAGTGCTACTTTGCTTATTTATTTAGATAGCAGACCGGTCAATAACCCATTATGAAAGCTCTTAACTCATTCATTCAGCCATAATACTCACTTAGCCTTGTCTTTGTTTATGCATTATGCTAAGTTGCATTTAGTCATTATACTGCTCTACATGCCATGGAGGCAGTTTCTCTAATTACTTTGAAAATATTTATAGGCAATCAGCAGTCACTGAAAAAACACCGGCTGTCATTTTGACATGAGCCACCATGGCACAGTGATATTACATTTACATGGTTTATTTTGTATCTTAAGCTATTTTCCTAGTTGCAGAAATGTTTGCAACCCATTGAACATCTGGACTATTGTAACTCTACCAATGGCCATCCCAGTGTCCTGTTGACTGAGGTCCTCTTTTTAATTTGCATGGCAGGAAGTTTAGCCTAATTAGCAGCATATTTCCTGGAACTGTGTGGAGTGCCTCAAAAGTACACAGATGTTCACACATGAGGAAAGGCATGTTCACCAGGAAGTAATGTCGACTGTGACTACATCATATATACGCACATGCAATTCACACAACTGTGACTCACAAACACATTGTGGCTCATACAACCGGAGGAAGGACAAAAAGTGGTCTATTACAAATAACAAATGTTAGTGCACAAAATGATAAACGATAACAGTGTTATATGGGTATGGTTGTTGGAAAACCACTAACACATGTATTTGAAGATATCCGGAGGACTAGATTAAAACCACATTGCCATATGTGTTTGGAGGCTCTTCCAGTGATACTCACAAACACTCTCCAATTAGTTTTTATGAGGTATGATTGATTCATTCAATAACCTTTGGCAGATCATTGTTTGGATGAGATATGCCATAAAGTTTCACTTAGTCCCTGAGGCATGTCTTTCCCTTGTGCTCAATGTGCCACCTTTTACTAAATCTTTATGAGCAAAACACCAGGTAACACAGTTTGACTGCAGATGACACAAGTGATCACAAATGATATCGTATTATAGTATTATATGATTGTAGGTCTATACTGGACTGACCGAATGGAGGGCGACTATTTAAGGTTCAGCTTAGCACATGTAATAGTTATGTAATCACTGATACTGACTGACTGAAATATTGATCTGACAGTCTGTCTGAGACACATGGAGCCTGTGTACAACATATGGTTAGTGTATGAATATGTCTCAAAGGAACAGGGCAGTATTAATTACTCATTGTCTGAACATGGCCTTCATAATTTTCATGTATATTGTTGAAGAGGCACCATCAGCCATGTTTTCCATGGATTATTGTGTACATTGCAGCACCTCTGTTGACAAATTATAATGCTAACTCCTGCAGGAACAAAATGGAGGGGTTAGTTTACTATAGCATGTCAACAACAACAGGCAGCAGTACACTTGATCCCGAACTAAATTTCAAACCTCATGTAGATTATATAATAAAACGAACATATGCCTGTTTAATGCCTCTCTATCGATCAGTAAAATGTTTTACTCAACAAATTAAAAACAGAATTGTTTCTCAGTTAATTTTACCCATTATTGATTATGCCGACATTATTTATCAGAACACATATGATTTATATCTCA
>JAVQKC010183168.1:0-16492 GCA_036025475.1 Philypnodon macrostomus | reverse complement strand
ATTTATGGATTTTATTAGATTTCTATGACTGTATGTTGGAAATGTGAAGTTTGGGGCGCACTCACACACACACACACACACACACACACACACACACACACACACACACACACACACACACACACACACACACACACACACACACATAGAGCATATCAGTTCCATGTGGGCTCGGTCTAATTGGAGACCAGCCCCTCGGTTTTGTGTTGGTAACTGTATCTACTGCGTCTAGTGTCAAAGCAGGAAATTCACAAAGACAGGTCTCTTCCAAACTCTGCCAGTGCAAATATTCTGCTAAAGCTTATACCAAAAAAACCCCAAAAAAACAAGTTTGGTTTGTTTATCAGGTTTACATGGATATCACAGTTTTGCTGCTGACTGAAGTGTGTTGCAGTATTTCAATTTCCTCAGCCTAATGATTTCTTAGCAAGTTGTCTGTTTATTTACATGCTATATTTGCTATATTTGAACTATTCTACTATACTGTGCAATACTATCCTTTTCAAAGGCCCCCTATGGACTGAAAATGAATATGTGCTAACACACTAAAGCATCTGGTTGTCCAATGTATTTGTGATGTCCATACCAAATAAATAAATACATACATACATACATACATACATACATACATACATACATACATACATACATACTTACATACATAAATAAATAAAGATAATTCAAAAATAAGTTAGTCAGAGATTATAAAGTAAGTCATATTTTAAACCTGTGAATTCTTGACCAATAGAAGTTGAGTTTTACTTTAGTCCCTTCCCTGGCCTCTACAGCAACATCAAAACAATAGACAATCATGCCACACAAAAACTACTACTATTGGTCAAAGTGCTAACTTCCAAACTCTGATTGGATGTTGCTGTACAACTAAAGTCAAATAATTATAATGACAGATTATCTATCATCTCACAACCTGAAGGAAAAAAGCAGATTTGGTGCCTCTACCATTGAACTACACCATTGAGGCTTGGTCTCAGCACTAAAGCTTAACCATTGTGAAAAAGTAATTATGTCATGGCAGATCTATCCTAAAGCTTCTAGTAACATAATAATAATAATTCTACCCTATACAGGCCTGTTTTATGCTCAAAATCCTTCCAAACTGTTAAAGGTTAACGTTCACTATTATCTCCATAGGGAAATTTCTCCAGATGTTGAGCAAGTCTTGATCAGAATGTTCCTAGCTGGAGGATGAGCCTATTGTACATCTTATAGGTTCTGTATCTCTGAAAGTAGCAACTGTTACATCAAATCATCTCTGACAAAGTGACAGGCGTGAGAGAGCATACACATGGGTTACATTTTACCCTCTGGACATGGACGTAATTTACAGATCTTTAACCTAACCTAACCTCGGCGTGTTGAGAGTCCAAAGGTTGTACCCTGAAGATGAGACTGGTTAAGCTAAGACCCACAGAGAAGAAGTGAAAGAGCTGGTGTTGTGTGGCCTATAGAGTGATCCACACTGTAAATCCTGCAGGAAGTCCAACTCAAATGAATTGGGGAAACCGATAGCCCTAAATCATTTCTGTAGACATTTCAGTACAAATAACTGACTTTTGTTATAGTTACCTTTAGCAAAATCCACAATTGGGTTTTACAGTGATAGGTTTTATCAGGTACAGGGCTCTTCATTTCCTTTGCTTTGTGTACACAGGAAGAGTGTCATGTCAAATGACCTTTTAAACCACAATCACTGACACATGTAGTGATTTAGAAGCATTGATGTTGGCCTAAAAAACACTTCCTAGTTTGGCAGATTGACAGTGGACCTCAGTGATAGGTACCAGTTTAAGTATATATATATATTTATAATCTGGAATGTTTTAAAGCCATTACTCACTAAATTATAGCAGAAATTCACAGTGATAGGATCTAACCATTGCCAGGCAGCCCCGGTTTAACTGATCACTTCAATTGTGTGGGTTCTTAAAGTTTCCAGCCATTAGGGAAGGTGTGATTTACTGAACTTGTGAGACTTCACGTAGCAACATTTTTTATGTTAGAAATATTTGCATATACATTGGTGTGACTCTGGACCAACATCTGGATCCAGGAACATTTTTATAATAATGTACCATTGTGAGATATAATAGGTTATTGTTTTTATTTCTTCTGGTGTGCACTTGACTTGTATTATTATTATTATTATTATTATTATTAGGTTATAAAATTATCTGGGTCCCTGTATATATTCTGTGTGGAACTAAAGAGGTACCGTATCTGCTTTCTGAGAGCATCTACCGTGTCTTTTTCTGTTGAACCACCACAAAATAGATCACTGAGGATAATGGATTCCTGTAAAGAACAAAGGCATGTAACTCAATGAGACAAAGATACCAAACAATTGAGAACGTCCGTCTGTCCGTCTGTCCGTCTGTCCGTCTGTCCGTCCTTCTGTCTGTCCCTCTGTCCGTCCCTCTGTCCGTCCGTCCCTCTGTCCGTCCGTCTGTCTGTCCATCTGTCCCTCTGTCCGTCCCTCCGTCCGTCCCTCCGTCCGTCTCTAAGCGACTTAACTCAAAGGAAGAAAGAAGTGATTTGATTTTGGGACTGATCAGGATAATTTTCAGGATTCAGGATTTTTTCAAAGATTTTCTAATGAATGGGACAGAAAAACAGTTTAATTAATGATCTCTGACGCCATCTCATGGACATTTAAGCCATTTGCAGCCAAAGTTGCAGTACTGCAACAGCCACTTTCAACTTTTCCCTACCTTTTCAGCTTCTTGATAACAGATGACATGTTTTATTAGGTTATTAGTGTTGATTCTGTGATTTTGATAACCTCTCATTGTATTGAGTTGATTTGAATGATTTTGTATTGTTGTCATTAATAGTAACAAAGAAACTATTTTGTATTTTTTTTCTGGAGGGAAGGTTTTATGTAGAACAGTTTATTTTAGGAAGGAAAATAGCTACATTGGCTGAAGTCTGCACTCTCCGAGTGCTTTCTATTTGTAATTGGAGTTTTGTTTTGGCTTAATGAGTTATGTAATGTGACCATCTGCACTTACTGTTATGTGAGACTCTACATAAGTTTCCACATTGAACTGACAGTCTTAACTGATCCAATAAAAATAAAAATAAAAATAAAAATAAAAATAAAAATAAAAATAAAAATAAAAATAAAAATAAAAATAAAAATAATAAATAATTGCTTCACACCTTTGATAAACAAATACTAGATTTTTTCCTGGCTAGACAAAGAAGATTTTTAAAAAAATCTTTTGGACATTGCATGAGTAGTGCAGAGAAGTGTATGAACTGTGGTTTTTAAAGTGCTATTTATTTTATTCTGCACAAGAGAACTGTACATATCGTCAAACTGAATCAATCAATCAATCAAGAAGCTTACCCTCACCGGTGTGAGTGATTATGAACAATACAAATATTTGACATTCATTATGCTGGAATCAGTGTGAGATATTTTAGTCCATTTACATTATATTGAATGTATGTATAATGTTGACATAGGCTTGAAGTCTAGCCCAACATATCTCCCAGCCTCCATTCACAATGCAAGCCTCAAATCAGATCTCATTTATTCAGATAGTTTGAACCAGCCAAACCATACTGAAAGGTTTATTTTAAACTATTTAAAAGCCTATAGGAAAATCTGACTTGTTTCCTGTATTCATAGAAGCTGCAGTAAATGGGCAGCCAACAGTTTTGGAGCTTTTGGGATGTTCGGTCTTGTTTACTTACACGGATGCTTTAGTAGCTCTGAGTAACTGACTGTGAATAGTGTTAATGTGTTTTCTGTTGCTTTTGACAGGTGAATTAAACAGATCATTATCAGCGAACACAAGGAAAGAACAACCAAACAGCTTAATCTAAAATGTAATTTCACGTCGGATGAGGAACACTTTTCTAGCATCTTGTTCGGTATATCTGGCTTGGATCAGGGATAATTTGAGCAAACACAAATGCTTTTGTTTCAAACGTTTGAGATAAACAGCTCCTTGGTCAGGAAGGTCAGCCAAATCCTTTGTTGGACCAACTCCTTCACTGTTATTGTGGTTTTTCAAAGATTTCCTTTAGAAATGTACGATAATATATTTTGATTCTTTCAGTTTCCAATCAGCATCACTTAGGCTTCAGACTGAACAGAGCCTGCGTTAGACACATTCCTGCACTGATCTGGTGGGTTTTATACCACAACATGCCTGTCATTCTGGGTTAACGACGTTGATCTATGCCACTACAGCAGTTTTAAATATGCACATAGTTTAGTATACAGGTTTCTTTTAACTCCTATTGTCCAAAGATTTGTTAGATGTGAATCTAGTGAATGAGTGGTTGTCTGTTTTTATTGTCCTTGGTGAACATGCAGTATATATTTGGCTATAGGTACGGCTCGTATTTTCAGCATACCCTTGAATGTATTTAAGTTTCACTCCTGATAGTTCTACCTTGTGTTACATGGTGCAGTTTACTGTACAACATGCAGAGCAGAGTTCAACAGTGTATCACTTTGAGACATAAACAAAGAGACAAGCTTAAATATATCTTTCAGTTTGAACTGATAAAGTGAAAGGGAGGAACACTTTTCCACCATCAGTCAACTCTCCATTCAACCAATATGGACTTGATTTTTCTCACATTCCTATTATAATTTCACATTAAATCAAACAGAATATGCATATGAAAATGTACACATTGTTTGCTCGAGGTTCTCACTATCCAGAACCACTTACATAGTGGTATAGAGAACTAGAAATGCTCAAGGTTGAGTTGATCTATCTATTCTAGAAATAATAAATCATGACAAAACAATAGTAGTCAAAGCAGTGAGTTTGTATGAATGATAGTGTTGTGTGCGTTTGATCCGAGCATGAAGCCTGTAACAACTCTCCCACTGTCTGACTGTCTTGTATGTCAATCACCGCGGCTCTGTCCGTGTGTTAAAATTCAGAGTAGAGATGGAGTTACACGAGTTTAACCACAACATGATGCATCAGGAATCACCACATTCCTCAGATTCTTACAAACGTCTCTGTGAAAGTTTGTGTGAGGATAGAGATACAAATCTGAAAAAGATCAGAGGTAGGGCTGTGTTTGAGGGTCACTTTACTCTAGAGTAGGTGTACATTACGGTGCAGGCCAGACACGTTACACTTATTCAATCACACGTTAGGACTTTTCCTTTAGAAACTTAACTGGGATTCAGCAGTCGTTAAGAAGTACCATGAAAGCTAGCATAGCTCTCCCCCTTTGAGAAGAGAATGCTTTTTTTTTTTCAATTATTAAAACACTGAGCAGCAAATCAAGTGGCCAAATAGTCAAAGGACTGACAAGACTCATTCATTCACTATGGGGCAATGCACAATCAACAATTCTCCTAAAGCATGTCCTTGGATGTTAAAGGAAGCTTTCGGGAGAGAACCCACAGTAACTCAGGGAGGACATGTAGACTCTAGATTATAGTTGGCTGGTTCAAGGATTTAACCCCTTGCTGAGAATTGCCGGAATTTACCAAGAGTGTTAAGTGTCAACAGTGCCAGATGTTACTAGTTAATATTATGTCATTAAAATAATGCCTTCTTGTGTTACCTCGACTCAGCATTTCATAATACTAAAAATACAGTGTCATTTTTGAGTGAGGCCTTCATATTGGGAGTGTGTGTGTGAAGCTGGTGAAGGTACAGTAGCAGTTGTTGGGGATGACCGTGTTGAAGACCAGAGATTAGTGTCTGTCTTTAGTGTCGTATGTCTGATGTACAGGCCTCAATATGCTCCAGAGATGTCCCGATGTTTCCACTCTGAGGGAAACCCTATCCGTCTGGGTTTAACTAGATGTGTGCGCACATGTGAGCTGTCAAACCTCTGCAGTCATCCCAATTATTCCCTTGTCTTTTTTTTCTTCAATCAGTATCTATAGTCTTAATCCAGGAGAAATAAGACAACATAATTATTTTCACTGAGACCATTGTTTTTCTCATCTTAGTCCACAAACAAAAACTAAAAACAGATGTAGGGGTTTGATTTAGACATGCAAAGCAGTTGAAACTAACCCCAAGGAGTGGGTGTGATGTGCCAGGAGCCTTTGGGGCCAGTAACATACTTTTGGCAGAACTCAAATACCAACACTCACCTTCAATAAGCTAAGATGATGTATATCACTATTTCCAGACTGGGTAAACAGAAACAAATGTATATACAATAGAGACTACTGGCATTTGCATGTTCAGTAGATTGAATGCATCTCAACAAAACCATTTAACTCATTTTAGGCACCTACTTTTCTGTTTTCTTTAGTTAACTGTAGCAATTGATGCTAATATTGCTTTGATATGTATAATAAACTTGAATGTGTGACTGTTTTGTGCTCTTGCCTCTTGGAAAGAGGTTGTCGGTTTGATTATTGGGCCAATACAAGTGGAGTCTGAAAGTCAATTGGAAAGGTTTTTTCCAATTGCTTTGGCTCCTTTTCACTGTGTACAGTTCGATTGTTAGAAGAGTCGGTGGCTTTAGAGTGGAACCTTGCTTACTTCTGACCTTGTTTGCAAACCACTCTTTTATAAAAATCTGACTCAGTTTTGGGATTATAATGTTTAGTTTTGTTGTGACACACAGACTCAGGTCATCTGAGTCACTGACCAAAAAAATATAATCATTTACAAAAGTGTTGCCACTGCAGGGTTGTGTTTACATCACAATAAAACAGCTGACAACAATTTACGCATGGAACTGTGTGACCTGTGAAACTGAACCTGAACTTCGACTGAATTTCATATTGTGCAATCCAATTGTGAGCTGCTTCAATTTATCTAGTTTATCATGAAATTTCAAGATACTAAACATCTTGTACAAACATGATACTATTTTGTTAAAAACACATAGTATGTAAAAATGTGAAAAGATGTCAAAACAAGATAAGTGTCTATCATGATCAAATGTGATAATACAGTATCATGTTATAACGTGAAACAGATCTTGTTAAAACGTGATACAGCTTAAATGAATTTGCACTCAGTTGGCAGTAAAGGGCCGCCGTATGAATCAGTTGTGATTGGAGAGATAGCATTTTTCTGTTTTCTGTTGAGATGTATTATTTTCTTTGTGTACAACTTTAGGGCTCGTTCTGCTTATCAATCATTACTCCCTTGGTTTTAAGAAAAAAACAGGCATTAAAAATGTCTAAATAAGATTTTAAAGAACTGTTTTACTTTTTGTTGATACTCAACAGCACAGAACAGCTTGGAAAGTAAAATAGTTCTTTTAGTCATAATGCTCATGGTTCCCCATAAAAGATGTAGTACCAGTGACAAAACTCATGACAACTGCTAAAGGAACGACCAACACACACATCAACAATGGAGATTATATTCCAATTCAGTACTGGTTCCCTAATTTCACTTGTTTTATAAATATTACAGAGCGCTTCAATATCAGGACATGGGGAGTATCATGTATCAAGACTCTTCAGACAATAACGTCACTGTTTTAATCTCAAGTTCTATAACTCAGCCTGCTCTTTCTCTCACTCCCCACAGTATGTGTCTAAACATACTGAACTCTGTCATCACCTCAACTACTACTGCATAAACCGAGCTTAATTACAGCTAAATTCCACTATGGACAGTGATTTTTGCTGACCAAACACGCCAAAACATGGAAAACCTGCCAAAACGTTCACAACAGAAAAGCTATTCAAAATGCCTTCTCATTGTGATTGTGGTTTGGAGTCAGTTTCTTGTTTGTCTTTGCCTGAACATGCATTGTTTGTTCACAAAACCTGGCATACAACTCTGGGAATGTCCTGATTCATTCTTTTTAATTGTCAAAATATCTCATCTAATTTTATGTTGGTGGTTGTGTATGTAGGTTGTCTGTTGTTCAGTGAGGTGGCATGGTTTAGGCTTTTCAGTGCGTAAGGTAATGGGTGAAGGTAACGGTGGGGTGAGAGTACAGAGAAAATTACTTAGTTGTGTACATCAGCTAAAAAATCACTATCCCTGCAACTAGTGATTTGCTGCTGTTAATGTCCATCAGAAAGTCCATCAGATTAAGGAATGAGTTTTTGGATCAGAGATGGTTGTCTGCAGAGCCTGGGTGCATCAAGAGATGTTTTAGTTCCTGGTAGATTGTTTACCTTTCTAATAACTGCCAGTGTGGGCATTCATCTCTCATCATCAGCATGGCATGTGGACATAACTGGTTGTCGCTGATATGTTCTGTTCCCGGTAATTTTGCTTTAATAAAACAAATCAATAGTAGTTCCAGTATACTCAGAGCAGCACATCTGGTACTGACCACAATGGCATATTCAATGCCACTTCTTTGATTATCATTATGATGATGTCTTAAGCTTCAGTTTGTCTTGAGCATGTCTGCATAACTAATACATTGATTTGATGCCATGTCCCTGCTTAGTCTAAGTGCAAGTAAAACTATTCGTTTATTTACAATAAACATCTAAAATCCATTGTGGAAATCTTCCATAGTGAGAATTTATTTAGGGTGAGTTCAATAAATTGGATCTTCAGGTGAGCAACAACAGGCAGAGCTCTTGAAGTGAAAATAGCCAGCTGCTGTAAATAAATTCAAATCTTTCTATCATATGAGTTTATGACATATTTTGATTGGTCTGGGGTTGATAATGTGGGCTGCCCAGTCTATTGTTTGGAAGGTGGTTGGGAAAAAACCAGGCAGAAGACATAAGGCAACTCTCGTTCCCTCCATTCTCCCAATCATCACATCCTGGTCCACTAGGCGGCCATATTGCTTGTTTTTTCTCGCTGCGTGTCTGTCGGACTCACTTTTCCCTCTGTCTGTCTGGACAGGCCCAGGACCTTGTTCAAACCTAATCTGTCTGTCTGTCAGTGCCTGGTAATTGGAGCTGTTTAGGGGGTCATCAGGCCCAGGTGGGCGGGCTGGGGGAGTGTGTCGAAGTGGGACGGTGTATGTGGGACAGGAATGTGTGTCCAACCACTGCTTCCCACGGCCGTGCTAGCCATACACCATGTCTGTGCATTCTGAAGGCACACGTCATCAGAGCTACGGTATCTTACAGGTGCACTGGGAACAATAGTGAACTGCCATATGGGTCTCTGTTTACCTGGGCGATGGTAGTTTTGTTCCTTTTTCATAATGGTGTTTTGGTAGCACTTTACTTTACAGCACATTAAGAGTATGTGAAAAAATTACAATGTAATAACCAACCCAACCATGCTTTTACATCACAAGGGTAATTACATTAAATTTACTTGATCATTAATCATGTTATTACCAGGTTATTTCCACATTATTACCATATTATTATCATGCTGTAAACTAACTTTTTTATACAATCTGGCGTGTATCCACCAGCTGTTTCCCAGATTTGTTTACTTTCCTGTGGCTTCATCTCAAACCAAGTATTTGATTTAATTTGATAATTCTCCAATATATATGTCGCTCATTATAGCATTTACCACAGAACTGGAGAAGCCCCTGCACGGTGTAAACATCATAACCATTGCAAGTTCTGGGTCAATGCTTTCCTGGGGTTCTGTGTATTTTCCATTGTGGGTTGATATATCTTCCTGTTACTGATCTTAATTTAACCAAAGGTGTTCAATGAGGCCTGTCAGTTTTATCGACCTAAATTGAAGGTATTTGAAGCAAGTGAAATTGCTTCAGACTTTAAGAGACCTTTGCTGGTTTTTATCAGAACCTGGTGCTGTGTCGAAATCACAGATGGATGCTCTGATACACGTTGAACACAGAGCTAAAGGAAACAACATGGACTGCATGCCTCACTTCAATCTAATTATATTTATAGGGTGTGTATACACGTATACCAGAGGAACGCACTCCTCAGGATCAAAATACACAAATCAATAACAGCCTGAGTCAAAGTCATCCATCAACCACATATTTAGATACAGTATATAGACATTTTAAGGGTTATATAATATCTAAGTCCACTAAGCACTTGCCATTTTTACTGTAAAGGAAATAACGGATGCAAACAATGACTTTATTTTCAACACGGCATAATTTATAGAACGATAGGCAAAGCATAACAACATTAACAATGTTATATTGGGTTTATATAGCATTTTTCAAGACACCCAAAGTTATCTCTGTAGGCTGAGGCAGAAGACTGAAAATGTGGCAGCCATACCACACCTATGACCTCTCAACCACCAACAAACACATTTATAAATAGGCTAATGCACATGTGTCTTGCCCAAGGACACAACGGGACATTGGACTTGATTGGAGTGGGAACTCAACCACCAACCATTTAGTGTTTGGCCTTCTGTGCCTTCTTAGCCCTGAAAAGTAAGTTGTTGTTGCTGTCTGTCTAGGTGCAGCAGCGGGGTCACACGAAGCCACCCATAGTCTGCTGGAAAGAAATGATCATTTATCACCTGCTGATTCACGGGGATAGAGTTACCCACTCTGCCATATTTTGTTCAGAAAGGGGAAAAAAAAGATCTGGGTTGCTGTTGTGGCCTATGTTTTGGACTATTGGTCAAGAAGTGTTACCAGAAATGTCTTAAAGTGGCATTGTGAGTAAAAGGCTGGTATGTGCTAGCAGGTAACATCTGTTCATGGGGAAATTGAGCTGAAACCACAAAGCTGCTTACTCATGTCCTCCAAACACCTTGCTATGTTTGAGTTTGAGACTGTCAACCATGCAATTTGGAAAGAGGACTGTTTTTGTAAGTGTCAACAGAGGGGCAAACCTCAGTGTATTTGTCCTGGTGAGAAAGCACCAGGGGAATACCAACATATGAACACCTGGAATGCTGAGGTGGGCAGTAACAGGTTAGATTTAGTTAAAGGGGCCCTATTATGCAAAATGCACTTTTTTTCTTATGTTAAAATGTTACTTATCAAAAACATCCTTGGATTGAATTTTTAGTTTTTTTGTTTTTTGAGCCGTTTATTTTTTAAGTCATTTTATAATCATTCTTCCACTTCCCAAATCAGCTCGATCCATATTTGTTGTTGCTCATCCTCCTCTGTGAGTACTGTGTGTAGCAGAGGAGGAGGTGCCAGAGACAAATCTGAGCATTTATATTGGAAGTGAAAACATGCATTCATTTTAATAAGCTGTTTTAGCTCATTGTTGATTTTTCAAACCAACAAAAGGTAAAATAATGTTATGATGTAATGCAATAATATTTGGCTAACCACTTTTCTTTTCAAAATTACATGAGTATATTTTTTGGGCTACTTTTCCCACTTTTGCTTGTATGTAGGTCTGACCGGTGATTTAGTACTCTGGCTGGTTGTAACCAAACCCCTTTTTCGATGAGTTGGGCAAACACAGGGAGATCAGTGAAGGCTGCCAGTCAGGAGCAGTGACCCTGGCCTTTGGGCTCTTTAGCTGTGCACCTACCATGAAGACTGGAGGTCAATGACAGACGAGGGCTGGGAATTATAGCAGGAAAAGGTTGGTCTGAGAACTGTAGTTGCATTGAGTTACCTGAGATTCTTGTTAGCATAAGGGGTAATGTGAATACTGATATACTATAATATTTGTTAGCTTTAGAACCCGCTCCCCCCTTACATTGAGCTCTTTCACACATACACCCAGGACAATTCTGTAATTTGGAGCCAGATTGCCCATTGAATTCACACTTGCGCCTGTGTTTATAACAAAAGCGCATCATTTACATACACAGTGCTCCCCAACCCCCCTGATTTATCAGTTTAGCCAACAAAACGATCTGACTATATATACTTTCTGTAAGACGTTACTGCAATAATACAGAAAATGACAAATGGTAAACCCAGAAAATATGAATAATGATAAATACAATATTTATCGTATATATATATATATATATTATATATATATATAATATATCATATTTATTAACATCTAGCAACTCTGGCGGGGGACGACGTTTATTTAGCTGCGTCGTTAGCCACAGGGAAGCTAACAGACAAACAAGATGGCTTCTTTGCAGTGATGGTAGTTTTCATGCTGAAACTGTCTCTACACACACTCAAACATATGCACCACTTAACCAAACAGAGAAAACAAAGCACAAACAAGTCTTTTTAAATAAAAATGAAGCTTCTACACTGCATTCACTCACACACGGCATATGAGTCATTAGCTCACAGGCAGGTTACCCCGACCATCTCCGCCTTGCACATTTCACACTTCAGACGGCTTCAGACTGACCTGCACTAAGCACATGGGGCTCCCAAATATCAAGTCCAGGGTGGAACTTGATCAAGCCCAACTTGAGCCCAACTTGAGCCTCCAGCTGCTTCAAGTTGGGCTTGAATCCGTGCGACAGTGCAAGTGTGAATGACCTAATAGTTATAGAGGACAGAACAAAATGTGCTCAGGGAATGTGGGAGGGGCATTTTGGTCTGTTGTGATGATGTCAATAAAATCATTTTTAAAACTTTCTCTGAAGTCACTCAGTGGTTGGTTCACTCTCCTGTCTAATAAAGCAAAAACAACGGCCCAAATATTATTATTTTCCAGCAGGTATAAACTGAGAGACCCCAGACCTCACAATGTATATTTAATTCTAACTCAGCGAGCTCTTGTTGGGCGCATGTATTTATCGGATATAGCAATATACTGGATTTAGTTACGGATGTGGTACAATACAGTATGTTACCCTCCACTGCAAATGTCAGCAGACTTTAAGGCTTATTTAGACGTCTCCTAATCAGGACAGTGCCCTGACTGTTCAGATCCCGTTTCTACATCTTTGTTTAAATCCTTTTCTTTGATTGTTGTCCGCCTCCTGGCTTCCTTTCTTACTGTTTCTCAATCCATGTGTTTTGTAATGGGATATCTCCATCGTTATGAGTTATAGAAAACAGTTGTAGTGGCTTCCCAGCTATGTGAATGTTTATCTCCTGAGTGCACCACCAGGGACTGTGTTATTGGGATAAAAGACTATCATGACAATAGACTTGAATCTATACTTTCACGTTTCTGATCAAATCCATGTTCTGGCAGATTCAGCTCTGTTGAGTAAACCTCAAATAGAAATGTCATCTTTCAAAGTATGATGTATATTTTGGCTCCAAAAATGAAACATACACACATTTATTTCAATATATAGCATTCATCACAGCAAGAGGCCCCAGGCAGAAGGTATATGGGGAACATCAGATACTGTAAATTCTGTATACATTGAACATGCTTAGTAAAAAAATATTGTGTTTATGTTATTGGTATAGGTCATAAAGCAGTCTATGTACTGCTCAGCATCTATCTATACAGTACTCTTATCCTTCTGGTGAATCACAGTTTTCATGCCTTAGTAGTGTTTAATTGGTATATTTTTCTGAGGTTTTGGTCATCACTTTGTATAGCCACTGAAAGTCAAAGGTCATGTAAGCAGCACTAATGCATTACAATCCTGAATTTAAACAGTCATGGTCCACCAAAAGTCCATTCATTTAAACTATTTACTCAATTCTCCTTCACCCCTTCAGTAGTGAGACATGCCCGATGGACTGTAAGTTGTAGAACTATAGGCACACTGACCCTCAGTTTTTGATCCAATGTTTTAAATCTCCAAGTTTTTGACAAGTTTAAGATTTTGTTCATGAAAACAGGAAAGTTATTTTGAATGTCAAAATGTAATACTTTTGTAAAACCAATTTCAAATCAACGTGTCATATCACAACATAAAGGAGAGAAGATATAAGAATATTAAAGTGACTGTACCAATCATACCATAAATCATTGGGATTCTGAAAATTACATACAGCTAAAGAAAGAAGAATTTTGGAGAATATCCCCAGCCCTCCAATATTATGTCTCCGTAGTGGTACATCCTTGGTTCTACAAGTGGTCTGAAACAGCAATCTGATTGTTGGCTTCTACTTTGTGATCGAGGCATCCCATTGTGTTATCCTAAACCACAGAAAAACCACTAGAAATAGCAAAACGTTATACCCATAAAGCTAATCTGTATGATTGCTGACAGATTTTCAACAATGTATTGTCTACAAGTAAAGAGACTCTTCTTACAGTGATGTTTGTAATGCCAGTGTTCGAGATGTATAAAACACATGTAAACATCTTTGACCACATTGATCCACTGGGAATTGGATACTGCATGAAAATTATAACATGGACTCTGTTCAACATATCCCAAAATCTCCAAATTGGGGTAGAGTGTCCTCTTGTGTTTGAGGATTCGGTAGCTTTGGGGTAAGTCTAGTAGAACAAGTCCTTGCCTTGTATCTTTGGTTTCATCAAAGCTGCTGGAGGATTTTTCAGTTTCAGTCAATGAAGAGATGCATCTCAGCATTTCTTTCATTCATTCATTCATTGATCCATTATGTTTATGGGAGTTACTGTAAGGGCATTCTGTGGCTCTACTTTTAAACATTCTTTTTGGGTTTATTTTGGCTGATATCTCAAAACGTAAACGCTGAATTATGACATACACAACCTTCTTTGTTTAAAAAGAAAAAGCAAAAAATGCATAATGTAGCTGTAATAAGCCGACTGTAGCAACAAATCATTACATCTAAAAACATGTAGCAACATGGACCAATTTTTGTCTTTGAACATATTTGAAATATTGCATGTCATTTTGCACAGGAAATGAATTTCAGTCATATTTATTTAATTTTGAGCAAAGAGTTGGTGTAAGGTCATGAATTTGGACTTGGTTGAAATGACAAACAGAAAGAAATTGTTAGTCTCCAGCCAAGTTGAGAAGAGTTATTTGTCAAATCCAAAATGGTGGTTTTACTGTAATATTTCCAACGAAGGATTAAATTACACAGAAACAAAACAGTTCCACATGCTCATGCCAGTCGGAAACACAGCGACATTTCATTGACTGTATCAAAAACATATTCTTTAGACTTTAGACAGTTTCCTGGTGTCACATTAATCTTTGATCATTTCTGTTGTTTTGAATATTTCATTTGAACTCATTAAACACCAGGACAACAAATGCATTATCTATAACTCAATGAACTCAATGCATTACTACATTTAGACAAAACGGGGACTGTGCCAGAACTAAACTCAAACAAGCCTAAACCAGCTCTAAATCAGACCATAACTAGAACTGCCTAATTACATAACATATATATAATACACTATAGAGTTTAATGAATGTATACAATGAATCAAACGAGAAATCAGCGTTTTAAAAAATGATCATGCCCACTTTCCTCCACATGGATGAAGAGGTACTGACCCTGATATATCAATGTTGTAATTAAAGCTACATTTCATGCCTCAGTGGCTTTCCCCATAATATTTACACTCCCCATAGCTGCAGTTCAACAGAATTCCCCCCAGTACATGATACAGTCAGGAGGAGAATTCAAATAAACATCATACACAGAGGTAACAGGTTTAAGATGTCACGGTCAGACACTCATCCATCTTATAGCGGACTCTTTCTCACCTGCACAGCAAGAGAGCAACAGACCTGTCTGCACACACTGTAAAATTGGGTAACTTAACTTTACTTCTAAGAAAATTAAATGGCCTCAAATGAGAACTATGTGACTTTTACCTTAATTAAACAGCTTTGGAGTAAATGTGGGGCTAAATAAGTGGATGTGGGGTGAATGAAGCTTCTTTTCTTTCCCTCTTGGGTCTCTAAGACAGCCTTTTGTTTTCTGTGTATTGCAAAACAAATTTATTTTTTTCTCTATAAAATTGTAGAGGGAAAAAAACTCTTCCTGATAAGACGTGACAAAAAACTGTGCAGTTTATTATTATTACATTTTTACAATGCATAGTTGTTAATTAGCACTGATGTAATTATTCATCTTATTCCACTTATTCCTGATATAATTGGCAGGACTGGAGCTAATCAACAACTATGAGCCTTAGGAGAACATCCCAGAAAGTGGCTAGTTAGTCACAAGGATGTCACTTAGAGGCACACACTGACAATTACAAACAGCCAACTAATAGACTCATACTGCTAAATACATTTTAAGGACAACTGGTTCCTTCAATTGTTCAAGTAAGGTTCACTAAGTCAATTTTTATAGTGCCTGTGTATGTTCATGTGCACTCAGGGCTTGGCATGTGTGAGTAGATCCATAAGAGAAAACGGCTGCCCCGGCTTCCCTCGAAATGATCAAATGTGGAAATAATTAAGGCAACAGTAAACAAAGTGGAAATGGAACAATAAACAGTGAGCAGCTCTGACACAGATGCAGCAGAGGAACATCAGGCCTGTTTGAAGTCGAGCTGTCAACAGAGTGTGCAGCTCAAGACAAGTACAATACAACATCCACTGGAGCTACTGAGCATCACGCTCTTCCACAATGTACTGTAATAGATTATTACATTAAAGCTGTAGTCTGGATGGTTTCAAAATCTGAAATTGTTTAAAAAATAATGTATAGATTTTTTTTTAAAAGCTTAAAAAGCTACCAATTTTTTAAAATCATTAAAGTGGAGCTAACCCCCCTGTACGAGGCTAACTCCGCCCCCAGACAATTTTTAAAAATTCCACAAAAGTGGGCAGGGCCGAAGACACAGAGGGGTACGCCTAAGTGTGCGGTGGAT
>JAVQKC010183152.1:0-18259 GCA_036025475.1 Philypnodon macrostomus | reverse complement strand
ACCCCCCGGCCCTGAACACATCTGACTAATATGATGACAGTTACCTCTATAGCGCCCCCTATAGACTGAAAGAAGAATGTAGTTTTAGGGAATTTTCAAAATTTGGCAAAAACATTCTTAACAAACATCCAGACAAATCAAAAAAGTCAAATAAACCCTTCCCATGTTTGTCATGGTTTGGGAGCGAGGCCTCTTAAGTGCTCATTAACAATATTAAAACCCTTAGAAATCACACAATGTCTGAATAAGGTGCCCGTTGGTGCCAGTTGTAGCAGACGTATGGGGCAGAAGTATGGGGCCGTTTTGCCGATATACACCTTGCTGTCAGGGACGAGAGCACAGGCCTAGTTCTACCTATAGTTAAGTGACCATGGTATGTTTTGCCTTCCCTCAAGAATTAGACAATTTCTATACAGTAAGTGTCTGTTCTGCTTGTCTCATGGCATCAGAATGCAGAAAGGTATGTGCACCTAAGTTAATGAACAACAGACACCTATAGCCTGAGTAGGAAATGCTGGCGAATGGTAAACAGACAGTAATCAGTGGCCTCAGGAACACCCCAGCTCCACTCTACAAACTCTAGTGGACATCACCGAGCAGGGAGCCATATAATTGGACCCACACTGTTATTTACCACCAGTAAAGTCAGTATGTGCTTTTACACACACTGTGAGTCCTCATACCTGAGTGACTACCATCACAAATACAGACTGCTTTTTTTCATTCTTGGAGACAACACGTCACTACACCGGTTACCCATAGCAACATGAGTCCCCTCCGGATGCCATCAGAGCGGGAGATGTCTAATGACAGAGCAAAGGGCTAAAAACAATACAATTATCCACTGTGTCATTGTGAAGCTCAGAAAGCATGGGAAGCGAAGTGTGCTATTCTAATGTCATGCATCCATCTTCTTTATTACCCAAGATACATCTTTCATTCCTCGATGAAATTATGTTCTGTCATTGGATTTACCAAGCGTTATCCCACATCTCTTTCTTGTATGTCTCTCCAGGGCCGTTTCACTATTCGCTGTATTCCACTTTTGCCGCTCTGAAGGATCGATAAAGACCTCTTTGGAATTCTGCACAACATAAATTATCTCATTAAGACATCTTTTGTTGTAAATGGCATCTCCTCCCTCAGTTCTTTGCTCACTCGCTCCGCCGGGACGCTCTGCTGTAATTCTGGAGCCAATGAAGAAGAGATAGGGGTATATCAGCATGCTGCAGCAGCAGCCGGAGTGAGGAAGACGAACAAGGAAAGACAAGGGCTGAATCCACGACAGACAGCGATTGACGACTGCAGAACTCCTAGTATGGTAAGAAGATGATCAGATAATGAGCAAAGACAAAAGTCTTTGTCATTGGCCCCAAGTTACTTCAGATCCATTCAGTCCCACTTAGGCTCCCTCTAAATCGGACTTTGTGTATTTCTCCTTAAGGCCTCTGCAGATGCTCGGCCTGTGGCATGCACATAACAACCACTGCATTGTCATGCAGGATGTAAGGATTATGAGCATAAAGGAGCTCCAACATCATATGATGGTAACGGATATCACAGACAAGACAAACATCTGCAGGGCAGCTCATCCTGAAATGAACCTAAAGACAGCTTTATCTTTAGACAGTAGTGGTATCAAAGATGGCTGCACTCGCTCTTAATGAACTTTATCACAGTTAACTTCAGCGTGAATGAGTTCTGCTTGCATCTTCTGGCACCATTTTGCCGCACCAATCAATTATGGTAACTCCCTAATTTTAGTACAGTTTCTTTAAACATTGCAAGTATCCAAACTCCATAAATGTTTTGTAAATAATGAAGTCACAATGTTACGGTTGTTGTTTTGTGAATGAATAACTAATCATTTGTTATTATATACATATAAACCCAACAGAAATAAAAAGAGTAGTCTATAGTACGTTATACAGATTTAATGACTTTTTATCCTGTTTTTTAAATGAAATGTAAGATTTTAGTGTCGGCAGCTTAAAAAATTTGCTTGTCAAACTTTCCTTTTCAAGCTGATCCTAACTTCAATAAAAGAAAGTAAATTTTCATATTTATGACTTTATTTCTCTTGAGTGACTCTTGAGTGACTGAACTAACATCACTGTCTGAATGTGACTTATTCAACTTCAAAGAAGACAAAACACTGTATTATATTTCATATTACAATTTAATGAAATCTAAGTCTTTATACTATAATCACGTCTGTCTGGCTTTTATTTCTAACACATGTATTATTGTTTAAGTTGGGTACATCCTTCTATTGCTCTTGTTATGAATTGATCTACTTGAACTAGTCTTGAACTATACCCAGACCTCTCCAGATCATGATTATGTGCCAGGCCCAACAGGCGGCAGTCTCTTTCCTCTGCTCTTCTCTCCTGGCCTGGTTTTTCATACAGGGGGGTCCACACCCCAGTAACAGGTTTGATTGGAAAGCATCTAGCCCCTGGCAACCAATCCCCAGCAGCACCGCACACACAAACACACACGCACACACACAAATACACACACATGGTCACCATGGCAACTGTGGTGCAGGGGGTGGAGGATGATTTGGTCTATGGAGCAAGCCAGACTCTGCTGATGGGGGGATGAGGCCTCCACCAGGGAGCAATGGAGGCAGCCCACCATGATACATGGTGAAGACTAAATAACAGGATTTTAATGGGATGATGCTGTTATCAAAATCCAATTCTTCCATAGGTTTGAGTGATGTGTGATTATAAACAGTCACAAATCATTAAAAGAAAATGATGAGTATCTTCCCATGGACCCTAGTCACCAAAGCTCAATTTTATGTATTGCACATTCATTTTTTGGTCACAATAAAGACCATTACCCTATATTGGCTCAATGGACACAAACATATCATCACTACATGATTGAGTGTCTGACTGCTCAGCTGCATTTTCCTAAAAGTATTTTGAGAATTTTACAGTCAGTATACCATTGTTCAATTCCTTTTCATTTTTTCGATTTTGAAGCTACCTGATTTAAAGGAGAGAGCAGTAGAAGCTGGCCGTCTGCGTTGTTCTACTTGGAGCCGGATATAACGCTGTGCTTCCAAAAACTGGGCTTTTCGGAGATTACTGCCTCTGAACCAGTTCTCTCTGCTTACTGGAATGGGATTAGCAGTTGTGTGTGTAGTGTGTATGTATTTATGTACATATGGGCATGTGTGAAAACCTAGTAGAGAGAGAGTGTGTGTATGTGTGCGCTTTCCCAGCATCCTTTGTTGTCTGACCTAATAGCTTAGTGCCAAATCGTCTGTTTAATCTTGCCGCCATTTTGTTGTCTGGTGTCTATGGCTCGTCTCTCTCTCTCTCTCTCTCTCTCTCTCTCTCTCTCTCTCTCTCTCTCTCTCTCTCTCTCATGGCTGTCATTGCTTAACTTTGCAGAATAGCTACCATAGCAACACTGACAGAGGTTTATCAGTGGCCATGGCGACGGGTGATGCAGCCTTCTTCTTGGTGCGTTTTTTTGGGATGCGGACACACCTTCACAGCGGTCACATGGTCCACATTATAAGACACTCCATATAAATACCCTGCAGTCTTTTTCTGTCCACCAATCAGTGCAGATCTCGTCTCCAGAGTAAGGCGTGAATTCTCTAATCAATTTTTGGTCAATTTTTCCTACACCTTCACCTCCTCCACAGATTAGATTCTTCCCCCTTGCTGTCTCAATTTCGCCAGCACACCACAGTCCAATTGTAATTTAAAAAGGCATTGAGTGTAAATACCGCTATTGTTGGAGGCGTATTCAAACATTTATGAGGGGAGAGGTGCGTAGAGACAGAAACTAGGTCACGGATGCTCTGGCAAGTCTTGGTAGAAGGCTGCTTCGCTGTGTGCTTCTAAACCTCTTTCAATCGCGTCTCCCCCTCCTCCATTCTTCCACTCATTTGTATTCCTCTACTTCCTCACTCCCTTCATCCTCGGCACTCTCATCCCTTCAAAGCTCTTCCTTCCAAGTCTTATCATTCCCATTTGAAAGGGTCACAATGTAAACTCATGAGAAACCCTTGAAATACTAATATGTTGATGCACTTTTTTCCATTCATTTGCATTTTCTAGTTAGAAAGCATGGAATTATTCCAGCAACTAAGGGCCTTAGGTTGGGCACATAATAGACAATAGCCAGAGCTGACACAAACGGACACTGTCACGTTATCAAATCACCCATTAATATGTTTTTCATCCGTGGGATGAGAGAACCCGCAGTAACACTGGGAGGGCATGCATAATCCACTCAGAGATTTTTGTGTCAGCTAACTTGAGGATTTAACCCACAACCTCCTGACTGAGAACAACAGTTTGTTCCCATTTGGAAAACAAATCACAATGTAAATTTATGAGTTGATAGAGCCCACTGCATATATTAACATTGTTTTTGTTGATTCTCATTACTGGGCACATACTGTAGTCTATTCCAAGAACTATGGGACTTAGACGAGGTACACAATAGTCAGGGCAGACGGTCTATGGACCGTGAGACGAGAGAACCTATGGACACACTGGGAGGACATGTAGACTTCACTCAAACCCTTGAAATACATTTGCATTTGTGATCTGGAGAGACGGGAACTCACAGTATAATGGCCCTTCTGACCGTCATCAGTCAAAGAGAAGGTCAGGTTGTCAGTGCTTTTACAACCATCGGCAAGCCAACTGTGGCGCGCCGAGCAACACATTAGCAGAGACTGACCTTGCAAGTGTGTCCACAGTGTCAGGCCCAGGTGAGATAGATGGAGCTACAGATGCATGAATGGACACTAAACCCATAATTAAACTTTATTACAACCCAGGGACCTATTCCCCTTGTTTTCGCTGCCATTAGTTTCATTGATAACATGGACAATGTAAAGATTGGTGATGGACGGCCTCAAGTCACAATGCATGCTCTGCTCAATCAACGGTCTAACAGGTTTATGTAGGATAGAAGATATGTGGGGTGGTACAATGTCTTGTTTGATCATAAAATTTGACTAACCTTGAAATGGATTAATTATCTGGGCTATTAGGATATATGATAAATGTATCCCTGCATTCAGAAGGGAAAAATGCTTATTTTACTAATTACATCCATGGCCTGGTTTTAATGAGCTATTTCAAGCCTTAACAAGAAGTAGTATTGGATCAAAACAAACCAAAATACTGATCAAATATAATCAAATCTAGTTAACATTAGCCCATATTGCACTGACACACCAATTTAGGTCAGTGGACAGTGGGGGGGAATACACTGTAACACAAGGAGTACATGCAGACTTCACTATATTTAAACCAAACATATCTATACTTTTCTATAATAAGAAATACTGGTTTTGAAAGACATGATTATATTTGGTAGGATACTGTGCCTCAGCTGGTATAGCTTTTGATGAATGAATTCATGATGTAGAGATGACCCCTTTGACCCTTGGATTTAAGCCTTTTTAGACTTAGCAGATTTGCACAACCATTGATTATGTGATTTATATGAACCAGCAAGTGAACAGTTACATGAGGCTTTTAGAGAGATGCTGTTGTTCAAGAAATAATGTAGTTACGTTACAAGGCACCTCAACAACTTTATGTATAAAAGATATACATATATAAAAAAAGCAACGAGAAATGGACTGAAATGGTATAAAGGAGCCTATAGTAGTAAAACCTCTGCTCTGTGTGATGCAGATCTGATCAGATAGACCGTCACAACAACAAAAAGGATGTGAAGGTCGAGTGGAGGACACAAGAGACTTCACGATAATCAGACAGCGCCCAGACAAGAGCAGAAAGACGTTGGAGTCGGAAAAGAAAAGCCCAGAGCTGGATTCAGAGGTACGCTGTGATATTGATGAGACTGTCAGGACCACTCTTCATCAGGTTAGAGACGCAAGAGGAGAAACAGGAATCAAGGCAAGAAAAACAGCTAGAGATAGGGGCTTAGAAGGACACCCTCAATTCAAACTCTGAAAACTAAACTTGGCACAAAATGTAACTGAATTTGTGGTAGATTGATAGATGCAACAATGCTTCTTACATTGGAAAGCCTGTTTTTTTTCTTTAAAATGGGGAAGAATTTGCATTAGAATGTTTAATTTGCCAAAACGTCTTTTATCTTAATGGCAATGGCAACTACATTTATAGAGCACTTTAAACACAACTACAGTCGACAGTTGAAGTGCTGTACAGGGAGAGAGAAAATCAGGAACAGGAATAAAGACTTTAGTCACACAGTCTACCAAAAGGAGATACAAGCCAGATAAGCTGTTTGGCATTGGACCCGCATACTTGCCAAAGTTGCCCATCCCAGAAGTGCATGTTCCTGACACAGACACCAAGTAGGGGTGCACTAATATCCATATTTCTCTTGCCAGTTTTTCCAACGCTGATTCTGTATACATATTTTGATGGTCTATGTTTCCCATATGTTTTTATATCAAGGAAAGCAAACTAAAAAAAGAATCTTATAAATAGGGCGACAAAATGTACTAAAAAATAAAGTTAGACTTACATAAACTTAAGCAGTTGTGAGCCAGGTGTAAACCGGGTATAAACCAAACCAATTCTAAACCGGGTCTGAACCAGGTGTAAAATGGCTCTGGACCAGGTCTAAACCAGATCTGAACTTGGTCTGACCTTTTACAAATAAATGGACTTTGGACATAAACTGCAGTACTTTCATCTGTTTAGACTGAACCTTATAATCCCAACAACGTTCTAGTGTTTCTGAATTACAAGGTTCTTTAAATTGCTCATTGAAACTTTATTTCAAGGGTGCTTAATTGTGAAATAATAATAACCTTTGTTCCATGTATAAGTTTTGCTGTAGAGCTCCAGAGAAATCTTTAAAAAGGAATTACTCAAAACTATTCAGGACCTTATAATTCCAAAGGGACGATTTGAACACAAAAAGCAGCAGATGCGTGTCCATCCAAGTAGGACTGAGTCATGCTTTTATCAACCACTTGACCAATAGAACAGTGGCAAACTCCCTGTCAACCCAATGATGAATACAATCCAATGCTGCAGAACTGGGAAATACATGACCCAATTTTTGATGTGTTTTTTGTTTTCGCCCCCACATAGTATAACACCCTCCCCCCTCGCTCCTCACAGGCTTGATATTTAGGTCACGAGGGGACAGCATTTTCCAGGCAGAGTCCCGAGAGCTTACTGTCCAGCCCGATATGTAATTGAAAACATACAAATGGATTAGCTGGAGAGGGTTCAATGCCAGTGGTGTGTTGGGTTTGGATTTGGACACAGTAATACGGCCAAGGAGGAGAGAGTGAAATAGAGGGAGGATGGGTAGATCTAGGGATTTAGGTTCTTGATCAGCTCAAACATGGAAAGACCCGTATTAAAGATGGGTAGAAACATGCAAACACAGAACAATATTTATTATGTTTCGGTTCATAACAAATTGATGTATGCATTTAGATTACCTATTGTATTGTAATTCCTGTTATTATAGCTGACAAAATGAGCACTACTGATAAGGAAGCACATTTGTTTTTATCTTGTTGCAAACAGTGGTATGTTCTTTTCCAATTGGTCCAATACTGTTTCCTTCTCATGGTAGTGTGAAATTAAAAGCCTTATTACCTGGCTTGCTGCTAGTAAAAATGGCCATGAATCATTTCAGATACATTTACACTTTGTGTTAAGGCTGGCCACACAAATTTAAGTCACTGTCTTAACAACAGTAAGTCTATACTGTCACTGCAGCTACATGTGGCACTATTGTACACTTTTTGTAACTTTGTGTGTTACATTGGGGTTGTGTTCAGCAATAATCCATGCAAGCTGTGAAGGGCAATGCCGTTTAGTCCAAAAATAGCCTGGTACACAAGGGGAAAGTAAGGACTGGCAAAGCTTTCTAAACCACAAAGATTATTAACATGAGTTCAAAAATGCACCAGGGGACAACTGTGCACCACTGGAATGTGCACAATGTACACTTCACTGCCCAAATAACACAACTAGGAAGTTTATTTCACAAGATTATATTTTTTGTTGACGAATGTAGCTGCGCCTTTTGTGCATAATTATATCGGCAAAATAACTATATTATGGAATCACACGAGTCCGCATCCGCAGATTGTTCGTGTGAACACGATAACTCAAAAATGAAATGCTGGCTCAGTTTCAGCTTCTGCACACAGGTATTTATCATAAAGACCCAGAACTGTATTGATTTGGGTACTTCTACAATGAATATTAATTCAATAATTAATGAATTACTGAACGCAATAACTCAAGAAGTCTTTGCTGGATCTTTTTCAACTTTTGCACACAGGTACATATCATGAAGACGCAGACCTGGATTGAGTTTGGTACTTCTACGATTATTGGCAATTAAACAATTAACAAATTAATGCCTTGATGCGCTTTTATTGAGCCAAAAATCCTGCTGAACATAAACAAAATCACATGATTTTGGCACAGTGATCCGGGCTAGTGTATATTTAATAATAAATAAATAGGCAATTTACATTACAATAAAATGTTATTATGGCCCCAACTTACAACAAACAGGAAGTCGGCCATTTTGGATTGAAATTGCGAGGTCAGGTATATTTGGGGGCAGACGTATGGGGGCGTATAAAGTTTTGCATCTAGATCTGGACTCAAAATGTGTATCATTTAGTTTGGGGGTCCATTGGACCACAAACCATAACCTTTTAGTTTAATTGTTGGGGAAACATGAGCATGTTCCAATCAGTCACTGCCAATTCTGTATATGAAGCCTTTCTGTCAGTTCAATCATTCAAACGCTGTTCATTTGTAACCATTACAGGGAGCGTTACTCTGCTGCTAACAACATAATGCAGTAACTTCACAGTGGGAAGAAAAAATGTGGGCCTGTCCATTTTATGACAATGGAATGGCATAGTGCTGGGAAGGAGCTGTGAAATATGGCCGAATCGACGGGCCCTGGCTTCATGACCATTATTCTTTATCAGCCTCCTCTTCCATCCTCCACCTCATCTCAGCTCTGAAGGCTAGAGTTTAATAAATGTCACCTCACATCGCACGGACGCATTTGTGAAAGAATAAAAGTGTAGGATGACGGTGCATTTGCGCTGACTTCCTTTCTTGCTTTGATCTCTGGCTAAATCTAGGCAAATAGTTTCCCAAGACAAAAGGTTTTTCCTTTCACAGGCAGTTGGTTAATATTGTACAAATAGTATTCCAGACCACTAGATGGCATTAAACAATACACAGTCGTGTCATAGTTGATTTATTATATAAAGGGCTTGGTTGTGCCTAATTCCTCAATTTGAGAACTACATAAAGGATTTGACATTTCTGTTTGCACTGAAATTGAATTAAAAACAGCACAATAATTGCAGACAGCCATAAGCATATCAGTGATTTTCATAATACAGCCATAATGACACCTGTATGCTCTGATTGTGTAAAATACAGCTAAGCAACATGATTTCCCCCTGCGCTTCCCCTCTTTTGTGAACTGTATTGTGCTTGACCTTGAATGTCCCCATGAAGCTTCAAAGCAATATGTTATTTCCATGGTAATGATTATAGGTGATGAATGGGGCATAAAAACCTTATAATCCCATAACTGTGTTTATTGAAAACCCCAGAATGACAATAGAGGTCTAAGGGGAGCGCATGTTTACATTATGGTCACACTCAAATGCCTCATTTGCATCAACATTATAAGTGCGTCTTGCCTTCATTGTTGGTATGTATATTGGGCTGTTGGCATGTAAGTGCATGTTGCAGCATAAAGATGGCTGAATGCCAGAGACAACCTTCTTCCTCCTTTTAGTTTACCTACCATGCATCAGCGGTTCTGTGTATTGTACGCTTCGATGAACTAGTGAAATTTTGACATGTTTGGCATCATTTCAAAGTGCTTAAAGGAATGACTCATTCATCAGTAACAGTCCTCCTCTTGAGGTGTGACCCAGTGTACACCATGCCATATAGTGTAACAGTTAAGCATTGGCAAAACAAACAAACAAAAAACAAACATATCTGTGCTGATGGGTTCTGGTTTTAATTTTGGTCGTGTGTTTATCAGCTTTCATTTGCATTGTTTGTGATATGGTCAAAGGCAGCAACAAAGATGGTAACAGATTAGTTTGATGATTTAGTGTTTTGAGAGTTGACACTGTTGCAGATCAATGAACATAGCATTTACCCCTGAACTAGACAGACAGACAGACAGACAGACAGACAGACAGACAGACAGACAGACAGACAGGCAGGCAGGCAGACAGGCAGGCAGGCAGGCAGGCAGGCAGGCAGACAGATAGACTAGACTAGTTTTCACAGTCTGTCACAAACACATAATACATCACAAAAATATTAAATACACATTAACAGGGGTACACAAGATTGTCCCAGAGTCACACACTATTAAGTGCAGCAATGGCCGACGGAACAGTGCTGAAGCGTGCTCGCTTCCACCTTAAAGTCCTGTATCTACAGCCTGATGCAATGTGAAGTGTTTATGAAGAGGGTGACCTGAGTCCATAGTTACTGTCTGTGCAAGGCGTGTGACAGAGGTTTGAAAGCTCTGTGATGGGTTGATTCATTATTGTGGATGCAATGTGTGTGACTTTTGTAAGTTTTTTCCTGTTTGTGATGGAGAGTAAGTTCTAGAAACATGGGGAACAGTACAGTAAAATGGGTAGAATAATGCTTTTGGACAGCAGTGACAGAAAATGTGGGGCAACAGAGTGGGCACGAAGCTTGTGAATGACATTGAGTCTTTGTTGGGATATCAATGATGTGTTGATTAAAGGAACGTTTATTGTCAATTGTGAGTCCGATCTCAACTGTCTGGTTGTTGATCATGTTTTAAATATTTCCTCTACATTAGGTCATCACTGTTATTTTCCAGTTTGAGGCTGGGCAAAATAGCACCGATGAGTTCCACTGCCATGTTGATCATAGAACCAACAGTGTGGGCAATCAAATTATAATATAATTCCCATGTAAGTTTTAGTTCTGACTTATAGTTATATAATATATAACTATAGGTGGGGTTATTCTGCAAAGGAGATAAAGTGTGCTCTATAAAAGTTAGTTTTTCCTGGTTGTGAGCTCCCAGGAAATTACTAGCTAACCCAAAACGCTCCCAGGTGAATCCTGACATCTAATTATAATCTGTGTGTGAACTGTGCATCAGCCAATCACAGAGATCGCTAAAATAGGTCACAGGTTGCTCTCATATGCAGCGCAATGTACATTCACGCCTCAGGCCAGTTATATTCAACACATTTAGTTCTTTATTTTCCCATGCAGTTATATTATGAATTTATGTGCAGCACAATTATTCTTTTATATAAACAAAATATCATAATGTCAGTCTATTAAAAAGTATTGTATAAATGATGACCTCCAAATGCACAAATACAACATGTAGACCTCCCACTTGCCACTAGTGTTACCGCCTCTGACAGGTAATAAAAGTGTGATTCATAAGTCCGCCTGCGGGCAAACTGCTCTGCTCTGCTAAAAGATATCCAGTACCACCCCTTTTTATGGATGTGTTGGACATTATTACAGTAGCAAAGATCAACACTTGAGACCCTACAGTATGGCTGAGTAGTAAAAGCGTTAAAAGTCAAGAAACTATCATGCAGTTATGTTCAAGACAAGTGAGCATCAGATGGGAAAAAATACTTTGAATGTGACTTTCCTGAGTGTTTCGGAAACTGCAGATCTATTGGGATTTCTTTGCTTAAGAACAGTCTCAGAGGATAATATCCAGTTTGTGGGTAAAAATGGTGCGCTGATTCCAGTAGTCAGAGAAGGATACAATAACTCAAATATCCCTTTTTTACAACTACGGTCTACATGCAAAAAACACACCACTGTTAGTGGCACCCGTATGATTAAACAGTCTTTGGAGAACTCTTAATCCCTGTCTGCTGGGAACAGGTGGACCACACTGGGGCTTTTGGGTGGACAGGGGGTCAGCCACTGGACGCCTGCTTCTGATTAGGCCATCTCAGGGACAAGTGCATCCCCTTGGATCCATGGTAGACCCAGCCCACGCCAAGCTTAACTGAGCACGTAATAGGGACCCATAGAGAGAACAAACGTGACCTCCTGGCCCTGCCCCCTCCGGCTACTCAGCCAATTAGAAGAACACTGTGTAATGACAGGCACAGCTTTGATATCTCCTAGATGTGAGTCAGAGATAGGGCATTTGATCATCTGTATAGAGAGGCCTAAAAATAGTAATCAATAGTAAGAATCCACTAAAATGCACTTTGCTGACTTTGGACATATCTTGTTGTCTAATTGAATAGAATCCAAAAGTTTCCAAGATGAGACAAAAAAAACTCTTACTGATCTGCTTTGAAAAGTAAATAATTGTCTGAATATTACAGTTGTTGCATTTTTAAGCCAAAAATGTGTTGAATAATGACATTAACACAAGTCCAGTAAAGCGTGCAGCACATTTACAAACAAATGTACTTTGTGTGCGACCATCTTTAAATCCCATTTGTCATGGTTCATAGATGCTCCATTGGAAACGTCTATTCCAATAAAACCTGAACACCTCCAACGTTCTCTGTTTGAAAAATGACAACGTAATGGCCACGTATGTAAAATATACACTAATGCTTTTGCGTGAGACATGAGTGAAACATATACACGTTCAAAACTTGCACAAAAAGCAGGCCTTGGCGGCTAAGTAGCTAAGCAGGGAGCTTAGCAGAACCAACAGCAGCGAAGGGAAAACAAACACAGAGGCCACTGGTAAATCACCTCCATCCGCAGCTCACCGGGGATTGGCCGGATTGGATGGCACCAGAGGCCCTGTGAGAAACACCAGCTCAGAGCATCAGACAGGGGGCAAAGCATAGCATAAAATTGGGATTGCCATAAAGGACACACAGAAGGCTAGTGAGGATAAACCTTCAAATCTTTTTAAAGAATTGATGGTCTTGATTGAAATAGGTGTTTAGATACAATGTGAATAGCTATTTAAATTCACTATTGTTGTGTATGGCTTTGTTTTGGTCATTAACATTTTTCAACTAAAATCAACTCGTAATCTGTAGGTTTCCTAAAATAAAAGATTGCCAGAAAATGCTTTCTCTGACCCTGTTCTATGATATAAAGTAGGTAATCTGTCTATGAAGACAGGATGGAATGGGCAGATAGACACGGTCCCAGTGTGCAAAGTATCTAACATCCCCTTCACGCTCCTCCAGTCCCATCATCCCCAGCAGAAGGAAGTGGTGCGTTTGACCTTTGACCTGTCTGGAATGTTTTTCTGGTCCGTCCCATCAGCAGACCTCCCCACCCCGGACACCCGGCGCTGTCACTGAGCTGATAGAGATGGTCCTGTGCAGCGACACTATGACCTCCTGTACTGACCACACACCCACATATCCATGCATAAGGTAGAAGGATATGGCTTAGTCTCAATCTTACTGTTCTCTGCCGTTGACAAATAGTTGAGTAAATCAAATAAGTGATGGATGTTGGAGATTGAAAACACAGACAGGGCATTATGCTATGATTTGTTTGGTATAACCCCCCAATGGTACCTGGCCCAAAGGCTTTCTGTTGACTATTAGTTGTAGATTTCTTTTCAAAATGTATTTCTGAATCATTGAAGTTGGAAGTCTGCATGATCTCTGAATGTTGCTGTTGGTTCTTTCTGGACACTCCTGCTTTCTCTTATAATATAGACGTGCATGTATTGCAGGTGAATTAGTATTTCTATATTTCCACTAGTGGTTGTTCATGTCCCTGTGTCAGCCTTGCGACTAACTGACCACTGCCTAGGGTATACCTTGCCTAAGGCCTATAGTTGCCACCCTCAGCCTCCAACAGAAATAATACATCAATTTTGTTCTATTTACCAAAATTGAAAGATTGTTTTTAACTTTGCATACTGTATATTTGTGACGGCCCAGCCCGTCTTGTCTTGGGCGTTCCCGTTAATCAGGGGCACCTGGGCCCGGTGTCCCTGGGTACAAAAGGGCCAGCCACTAATCCTCCTGGCTCTCTCTCTTCTCTCAGGACGCCAGCCATGGGTGAACCACACGATCTCCTCTTTTATCTTGCACTTAAATTAATATATATATAAATAAACTTCACCTATTTTTGCTATAACTGTGTCTCTCATCCTTGTCGTGGCCTCAAGAGCCGGGGTCATGATAATATTTGATAAGCAAACACACAGCTATCATATTGACCAACAGTTGTATCTGTGGTAAATTTACCATTTCACAACCTCATTACATGTGGTTACAGCCAACACATGTGTAAATGGATGTAAAACTGCTTCTCGTACTGCAGTCTCCAGTGGTGCCACCTCCCTGTCCACCATAGTGGCCCTCCGCCAGCTGCACTCTGAGCTATTACTCTATAGTTTTGGGTGAGCAGGCTCTGGTAATGACTGTGAATGGGCTGTATCTATGGCCCATTACTCCACAGACTGGGCTGAGACGGCGGGTAATGCTGACTAATGGAGATGAACTTTTCCACTGATAAATAGGGTTGTCCATGATGAGACCTTCCTATGCACTTTTCTGCCTGTACTTATTTGATCATTCCCAAAGTAATGACAATAAAAAAGCTAAATTAGTTTGAGTCGTAGATAGCAGTTGAATGGAAGAGGACTGTGTTTATTTAAGCTGGCTGTTAAAGCAGGGATCTATTAGAGTGTGTAAACCTGACAATGAATTAATCTGGGGATATATTCACTCACAATGGAAGGGATATTTTCCTGTGCTAAGCTCTTTGGTAATGACTTGAGCAGAGAGCATTATTGGATTCGCTGTCAGAAGCAAAGGCCGTGGCAGTGGCTTTCAAACAATACTATTTATCAGAAGTGGTTGGAACTTTGGGAGCAGTAGTGCTGTAAAATGTTAAATATAGTTCTTTCCACTGCACTGGGCTAACTCTGAAGCTAAAATAGACAGATAGTGCTACATTACTTGATGATACTTCGGCTGGCCTTGTAGCCTAAAAGGAAAAGACACTTGCCTCCAGTCTGTACAGCACTAGTGTATACGGGGAAGCCGCAGGGGTGGTATGGCTGCCACAGTGAGTCTGCTGTTATTAGAGTGTGTCAGCATATTACAGTCAGTAATAATAAAGCCCAAGGTGTCTTTTTCACAGTTTATTCGAGATTTGAGAAGAGAAATTAATACTTTTTTGGAACGCATTTCGAAGCATAGACAAGCTGAAGATGAAGGGGTTTAAACACAGGTTGAAATGGATGGCTTTAGAAGACAGCAAAGAGGAAATATATATATAGACAAACAGGAAGATATAGAAAATGCTCTGTCTAAAAAACTGTACCCAAACAAATCTAATAATCCATGGGTTTTATGCTTATAGCTTGAGTTTCCGACTACCATCATTCATACAAAATACCCTTTGCACTGGCCCAAAACATGTCCGAATAACCACCAAACATATCTGAATGTGTCCTAGTGGAAAAGTGTCCATTATAAACGACTCTTTTTCCACTGTTCCCCTCCACTGACAGCTCTGGTCCCAAAGCCTCACGGCATTCTTGGGGATGGCTTAGCTTCCTCTTATCACCTATTAAATCCAGATGAGCGCCGACCCTCTCCTGACCACAGCCTGGCTCAAATACTCCCAACTCGAAGCAGATGTCATGGCTATCTTGAGCCAAGCCTGCCTGTTGAACCTGAAGCTGCAATGGTTTGTGATTGCCAGGACGAGAGCTGTGTTTGCTAACTCACAAAATTTCTTCCATTAAAGGAGTGTGATTGAGTGTCAACAGCTGTTAGCCCTGATGTAAGTCCATATATTTGAAATAATCTAAAAACATATTTCTTAAATGCTGTTTTCCTTATGGGGCAATGATCGCTGTCAGTCATGATTGTATCTCCAGTGAGGCTGATCTCATAAAGGTCTGGGGTAATTTGAAACATGAGATAGAAGATGACCGCTCCCAGCTCACATCGTAGGTTTATAGATATTGCTTTAAGATCACAATAAAAGTAATAAAATACACCCTCAGACAGCCTGGAGGATGTTCAGATAGATCCTACATCTGACACACCTAATATGTTAAATTGTAAATGTACATACTTTGCCAGAAAGAAACTCCCAAAATTAATGAAGAAGGTGGATGAATATCAAAAGATGTGGATCTGAAGAGAAAATCAGGTTAGAAAGTTTTAGGTGTGGTTTATTGGATATAGTCAGAGAAGCCTAGAGCTAATGAGGAAAATGTATTTATTATATTGGAATCCTATACAGTGCCCTCACAGGCCGGTATAAGCATATATTTGATGACAAAAAGATAACTGCTCAGAAGAACACAAGAAGTAATTGTACAGAATCAACTTTAACTCTGTGACACTCTGATATACTGCAGCACTAGCAAACTCTACATGAAAACAATAGTAGTATATCCCCTGAGGTAGTTCAGTAGAAAATAGTTGTGTTTACATTTACTATATATCACCTAATTAGTTTTCTAATGTTTCGCTTTGGCAACCCAGAACAATATTGTTGTTAACTGGCAAAATTAATGAAGAAGGTGGATGAATATCAAAAGATGTGGATCTGAAGAGAAAATCAGGTTAGAAAGTTTTAGGTGTGGTTTATTGGATTTATTCAGAGAAGCCTAGAGCTAATGAGGAAAATATATTTATTATATTGGAATCCTATACAGTGCCCTCACAGGCCGGTATAAGCATATATTTGATGACAAAAAGATAACTGCTCAGAAGAACACAAGAAGTAATTGTGCAGAATCAACTTTAACTCTGTGACACGCTGATATACTGCTGCATCTAATCTGTTTGTTCAAATCTTTCTTGAATTAACCATATTGATAATTTGTATAGAATATGACCTGACTAGGATCCTTGAATGGATATAATTCAACCATGTAACCAATAAGTCCTGGGAATATATGCGTATACATTCCTCTAACCTTATCATGGCGTCTCTCTTCTGTAGGTCTCTGGTGATGACACTGTGAGGGTCTGTGCCCTCTGTAATCTTTGTTTACCAAACCCAGCATTCATCACCTAATCATGTCCCTCCCGGTACCAGCCTCCGTTAGCCTATCACACGCAACAGCTCTTCCTTTATGACCTTTAGTGACTTTCTTCCATCTACGGACTTACAACTAAAAATGTGTTTCGAAGTTGAGGCCTAAGCTCCACTTCTGGTAAAAGAGGATATCATGGTGCTTTGGAGAAGTGGAGTTAAATGGGAAATGATTTGCTGCCTGTCTGGTTTTAACTGGGGGTTCTCATTTTTATACATTAGGTTATCTGCACTCTTGCTTGGCCCGTTTTCTCAATTTTTCTAATATCCCAATCTCCTTAGCAGCAGTTTCCAATTCAGATTAGGTCTCAAAATGGAGAACGGCCAAGGATTTTACAGTGTTATATGTATATATATATATATATGATGTGATAGATGACTATGAATTAATAGGATGTAACAATGGAAAGATGTATTTGCAGGCCCCGGAGTGGATCCTATGGGAACGTGCATGTTAAATTGTTATTTAAGGTAGTAAAGAAGATTGGAGATGATGCCAAACAAATGGCAACTATAGACTTCAAGCTTTTAGATGTGATAATTGTAGTCCTAGCTAACAATGATAAAGAACTGGCCTCAAGCTGGGTAGGGGTTAAATGCTCTTTCCAATAGACCATAAAGCCTTTATGCATCACTTTATTTAACAAATTCATGATCTTGCAATGGATCCAGATATTGTTCCAAATCTGCCCATTCATTTTGATGCATCTTACTGCCAAACATTCCTGCTAAGATGTGTATGCCACGTGCTAAAATCCCTAATATATAATTAACAAGTAATAGCCAAATAAAGTAAGAGTACCGTTACTTAGTAAATAATGTTACTCAAGTAAAAGTAAAAAGTACTCATAATTACTCGAGTAAGAGTAGAAAAGCACTGGTGAAAAGTGCTCGAGTACTGAGTAACTTTTTGAGCGTGATGTCAGATTATTTGTTTCATTTTGTGGTAATCTGGCAAAAAAAATTAAAAGATAATAAACAGATTTTGATATTTTCAAAAGATAAACTAAAAACGTAAACAGTATTTGAATAAATGAAGGCACAAGGAACAGAATATCCACATCATCACATTTTTCACATAAAGCTGTTCTTACATGACACACAGAGGTGGGTAAAAGTACTCTTACTCTTTCTAGATTTCCAAGATTTTACTCAAGAGGACAGTTACTTCAAAATATTATTAAGTTTTGTGCAGTAAAGCTACTCTATGGAAAAAA
>JAVQKC010183129.1:0-22084 GCA_036025475.1 Philypnodon macrostomus | reverse complement strand
GCATTCAACTCCCACTAATCATTCTATGTTTTTGTTTGTGTTCCTTGTGTAAAGCGTCTTTGAGTAGTTGTGAAAAGCGCTATATAAAATTGATGTATTATTATTATTATTATTATTATGTCAAATCACATCGGCTCCCCTTCGGACATGTGTTCACAATACTGCCCTAGTATTAGTGATACCTTAGCCCCGTCTCCTTCTTTAGCCCTCTTGTGCTCGTATGAGAAGAGGAGGACTGAAACCTGAACTGTATATCTTTTGGTCACTGTTTATGATTGAAGCTTGGGCAGACACCAGTTCACCTGCAAAACAAATACAAGGCAAGGGCAGGACAATATGACAGTGTCTATAAAAGTGAATGAGTACACATGAAGAGAGCAGGGGTGCCAGGTTTTACTGCGCGTCTGGCTGCTGGAGTTAATGATCACACAGGCACTGAACCCTGAGTGGCTCTATGTCTAACAAGACAAGGCACTGGGCCCAGACTAATGCCGCCTTTTCAGCTTTTGTCTCTCACTCTGCTCTTTAGGACTCTGTTAACTGCTTAATTGCTGGTTAAAAAGAGACTGGGGTTTAGTTAGATATAACAAGGAAGCCATGGGCAGTAGCTGTTATAGAGCTGTTAATCTTGTACCTCTCTCACATTTGTCATAAATGGTTATAAATAGAATTGTCACAAACGTGTATAAATGTGTATATTTTCACAAGTTGACTGTTCTTATTCACGAAATCACTAATCAGAGGGTTGGTAGTTTGATCCCTACACCAATTTGCGTCAACAGATTTTGTGTCTTTTCTGTGTGTTTCTTTGGCCAGAGGTGCTGTATGTGGCTGCCATGACTCCTTCAGTCTGCCTCAGGGCACAGGTGCAGCTTACCACCACTGTGAGAAAGTGATTTTCAGTGAAATAGACACATTCTCTGTGTTATCGATTGCCACTACAAACATGTTGTTAAAAATGATATATATTGCATACGTGTGGTGGTTATTTACAGCCCTGTGGTTATTGGAATGTAACAGAAATCATGCCTTTTTTGATTTCCAGATGAGTATTCCATACCGGCTGATTGCATTAAAACATTATTGGACACCACACAAATTAGTGTACCTCAACTGTTCTTCATATGTATATCCGCCAAATGGCAATCTGCACTGGAAAATCTTTGTTTAACTATTTTAAGTGCCTTCTTGGCATTTCAATTTAATCATTGTTTAGTAGATGGGACAATCTGGACAGGCAATGCATCATAAACCATTAGCCAGTAATAGTCAGACAATAAAACATGTCTGGACGAGACATTTGAGCTGGACATTAGCAGTGATCTAATTTAATAGGTCATAAATCATTACATCCTTGTATAACAATAACCTAATATAGACTAAATCAGGTTTATGGTCATAGTTTTGGATTATTGAGAAAGACTGAAGTATATAATTTAGATTCATCTCTCTGTTTTTTCAGTCTTTCTAACCTGTCTGCATTCTTCATCTTCCATCTGTCTCCTTCTGCAACCCCAGTTCTGAGGTTGGGACAATGTTTTGGCTAATTTGAAATGGACAGAGAAAGTACTGTCAGTTGGCCCAGAGGAGACGTCACATATGGTGGCCTCTTCAACTTGAACTTGCATTTGTTAGATTCGGTCTAAATCAGTACAAAACCTGATCTAAAAGTCTCATTTAGGTTTTGGTCTAGACTGGACTAGGCATTGGTCCACACATCAAATTCAAGGCCACTATCAGAGCAGAACTAGACTGGGTACTATTGTCAGTAACTAAACCAAGAAATAGCTTGAATACGACCCAGTTCCCCCAGTAACATATTTTGTAGCGTGAATAGCGAAGTTTGCCAATCATCTTACATTGTGCTGGTAATGTAGGGAATAGGGGACAATATGGTGGACGACACACCAGCAGAGGTGGGTAGAGCCAATATATATATATATATTTTTAAAGATTTTACTCAAGTAAGAGTACAGTTACTTCAAAATATGATTTCTCAAGTAAAAGTAAAAAATATCATTCAGTAAAGCTATGTAACTGAGTAAATGTAACTACTACTACCCACCTCTGCAGACCAGTGGATAACAGTGAAGCTCTTCTTGTACATAAATCTTTGTGTTCCTTCACCATGCATTCACTCAATCTCCATCCTTCATCCTCCCATCTCTTTCTCTTTCTACTTTTCCGCTCTGCAGGATACCAATTGGGCCGGACCACCTGTTGCTGTTGGCGACGGGGCCCCGACATGAGAATGTGATTGGACGGCAGGGTCGTTAACCTCTGCATACAGGACGTGGTGAACCCTGGTGGGAGGGTATGAGGGGACACACAACTCTCTAATGAACAAACATGCACCCATACACGCACCCCCACTGGCATCCGTAAATAGGCCCAAAACCTCTTCCCTGCGCATGTGAGCACCCCCCATATCCTGTGAAGTAGAGTTTAGTAAAACAGCGCTCGCCCCCATTGAAGACCAGCCTCTTTTTTCTTCTCTTTGTCCACGTCTGATTGGCAATTTGTCTGGAGTTGAATTAGTTAGCAGGTTTCACAGAGGAAGCTTGAATGGGATAAAGGCCTAAAAGCCAAAGAATTAGAAGCAGGCGACCAGAAAAAGAAGAGACTCGGACTCAAATGGTAGATATGGCAGTCTAGAGTGTTGGAGCACAGACTGAGTGCCTTGGGCAATTAAAACGGCTTGCTGCTCCTCCAGGCCCATTGTTAGCATGAGGAGACTTAGCATACCTCAAAACTCAAGCATTTTCTTACCATCGGGGCCCGGTTTGACTGAAAAACAACAGTTCTTCAACAGCCCTTTGAAGCTTTTATACGTACAACATGCCAAAGATGTGATGTGATGGTAATTGTTTTTAATAGAGTTTACACATGTGGGGGATACATACACGTTATAATGATGTTGTTGCAGAGATCATTGGTTGTTTTTACTACTGTCTTTCAGTCGACCAATAGAAGAGTTCTGTTTTTGTTACAAGCCACAATTCATCGTGCTTCACTTTTGCAGAACTGTTTTATTTCATGTTTTGTCTCTATGGCTACCCCTGCTGTTCCCCTTCCTTCCTTTTATAACGGTACATTCTATGTTACTTTTTTTGGAGTGTTGGATGGTGCAATACAATGTGACACTGAAATACACACACTTAGAGATGAGAATAAAATGTGTTTGTATTTATTAGTGAGAGACTGACTGCAGATCTATTTTTTGCATCAAATTTGTGAGATGCTTGTGGATAGATGATTGTGATAGTGTGTTTGGTAGGGGTCAGGGGAGGCTGTTGGCAAGAGATGGTCAGAGGTGGGTCGTACTCAGTTACATTTACTTGAGTAACTTTTTAAATAGCTTGTACTCCACAATACCTTTTACTTTTACTTGAGTAATAATATTTTGAAGTAACTGTACTCTTACTCAAGTAAAATCTTGGAAATCTAGAAAGAGTAAGAGTACTTTAATCTCTGTGTGTCGTGTAAGAACAGCTTTATGTGAAAAATGTGATGATGTGGAAATTCTGTTCCTTGTGCCTTAATTTTTGAAAATATTATTTACATTTTTAGTTTATCTTTTAAAAATATCAAAATCTGTTTATTATCTTTTTTAATGTTTTTTGCCAGATTACCACAAAATGAAACAAATAATCTGACATTACGCTCAAACAGTTACTCAGGACTTGAGTAACGGTACTCTTACTTGAGTAAAATGAATGCCTACTCTACCCACCTCTGCAGACAACGGATGAGGATCCAGGACTTGAACTGGCATTGCTCTGCCAGAAGCACCTGAGTTGTGCCCCTTCAAAGTGATGGAAAACCCAGACATGGGGTGCACCTTTTACTGCGGACTCCTCTTCTCCTTGTAAGACTTGCATCCCTGAAACACACACATCTGAGTGGCCCGGTTCAACAGAAAGGAAGTCTATATGCGCTATATCATGACACGTGTAAGCGGATCTAGCGGCATTTGAAGTTTTTAAAAGCTTCTGCCTGAAAGATTTAGTATTGGGAGCAAGGAATATCTCTGACACCCAGGCAGGACGACCAATAAATGAGGAATCAATTTTTCAAAGAAATAATAAAACGCCCTTCCCTTTTTTGCAGTGCCACTCCACCACGTTGAACCCGTCCACGTTCTTTCATCTCGACATGTCAAGCCTTACCTTTCAATGACAAAGAGTTTTGGACTGACTTTAGGGGCAGTTTTAAAGACCTAATTTGAGCCCTTTTTACATTACATCAGCACTTGTTGTGAGCTTGTTTGGAGACGGGAAAAGAATAATACTAGGCCACAGAGAATGACAAAGCCAGTCACTTCCTACAGAAATGACCACGTTGATGAGAAAAGCGTGTGTAAAACATTTTGGACTGTTCTTCATATATGTTTCGTGCACATGCGGTTTTAGGCCTTTCTTTTATGGTCACGCTCCAGTTGGGAAGCTTGTAACACATGAGAACACTTGGTGATGCAAAAGATTATTCTGAATCTTGTTTTGTGGAAATATCCATATTAGAGTTCCATATTAGAGTTCATCTAAAAACCCTCTTTTATCACCTTCCTATTGAGAATCTGCCCTGTGTAAACTCTCATTTTAGGAAGGACCTTATCAAAAACAGATGCCCTTTAATGGTCCACTCAAATTTCAGTCAATGTTTAAATCCCCAGTTTTATGTTTAAACCACTCAATGGCATTGGAATATCTGTGGACATCAACATCAACTGACGTGGTTACCTATGTTCTTGAATAATGCTTTTTCCCCATCAGTTGCAGAGGTGGCTAGTACTCAGTTACATTTACTCAGTTACATCTGGAGTAACTTTTTAAATAAATTGTACTCCATAGAGTAGCATTACTGCACAATACTTTTACTTGAGTAATAGTATTTTGAATTAACTACTCTTACTTGAGTAAAATCTTGTAAATCTAGAAAGAGTAAGAGTACTTTTACCACCTCTGTGTGTCATGTAAGAACAGCTTCATGTGAAAAATGTTGCGATGTGGAAATTCTGTTCCTTGTGCGTTCATTTTTGAGAAAAATATATTTTTTAGTTCATCTTTTCAAAATATCAAAATGTGTTTATTATCTTTGCATTTTTTTGCAGATTACCACAAAATCCAACAAATAATCTGACATTACGCTCAAACAGTTACTCAGGACATGAGTAGTTACATCAGTACCTTTCTACTCTTACTCGAGTAATTTTGTGAATGAGTACTTTTTACTTTTACTTGAGTAACAGTACTCTTACTTGAGTAAAATGATTGGCTACTCCACCTCTGCTCAGTTGTTTTAGGCTGTTTACATCTTTCTCTTTTCATTATAATTCCACACAGACACAATGATGTGGCGTATGGCTTTGTGAAACTTAACCATATGTCCTTTTCAATATCTCCCCTTTCCTTGACCCACTTTTGAGCAAGGTGCTGTTTTGTTCCCATCACCCCCCCCCCCCCATCTCTCTCTCCCATTGGGATGTAACAGTTAACAGAGGCCTTCAATGATCTTCACCTCCAGTAAACTGTGTTAGTGAGATGACTTGATAGTGTATCGTCAGGGTGGTCTCTATGGGCCTGGTCCTTGTAAAGAGGAGGACCTCCCCATCTGTAAGCTGCCCTCTGAGGGGCCCAAGGCTGCTGGGGCCCAATGCTGTGGCTGGAAATGTGCACAATATGATTCAAGGAGTAATAAATATTTTCATCACAGCAATAACGTTCCACATTTTAAAGTATTATAGACCAAGACACATGGAAAAAACATAACCTCATCGCATTTAATCGTTTTTTATTCAAGAACTCAAAATTGGCCAACTGTTTTTAAACTGATAACAGAATTCATATTTTTGTGCAATGTTATCTTCGTACATGATCATAATAAAGTTCATAAAAGACATGATAAATATTCAAAAAGCTTCTGAATGCTTTTTACCGTTTGAGATGCCAACTTTGATATTTACTTCTTTAGCTAAGTCACTAATAGAGAAAAAATGATTGACTATTTCATTATAGCTAAGTAAACATGTAGTGGTTGAAACAATAGGGTTAAGTAACCATGAGCTGGTCTAACCCTTTGGCCCTCCACTTCTCTCCTTCTCCACAGTCCACTGTTCACTGGTGTTCTGTATCTCTCCCTTTGAGCTACTGCTGAGTGTGTTTGTGTTTGAACAAGTGCAGATCCCTGGTGAGCAGCAGGCCGTCCGTGTGCCTTTGAGCTTTACATCCTGGCTCCTAAAACGATACAACCGCTTCACGCTGGATAACCTAATGGTTCACTGGCTACTACACATTTCACTTGGCTTGACGTTAACACTACAAACCTGCCAAATGCAACACATTCATTCCAACTAGCCATAAAATAAAACATGAGATCGCTCACATTATTCCTGGTTCTAGTTCTTAATAAATAAAGGATGTACCGACCAATCTGAGCACTCCTGTCCTGTGGAAGCATGTGATTGGTGACCCAAGCTCTAAAAGAAAAACTCTCCTAATACAGCCCACAGAACCCACTTTAAGACTCATTTTTTTTTCAAAAGTCAAAATATCAGATACTGCAAACAAACATACATATGTATTATATATAATACATCAATATATAAAATATCTAAATGTAATAATAATAACCACAATGATAATAATAATAACAATAATAATCATAACAATAAAAATAATACAAATAATCATAATAATCACAATAATCATAAAAATCATAAAAATCACAATAATCATAATAATCATAATAATCATAATAATAATAATCTATTACTTTCTGAATTCACTGGTGCAGAGCAATTTAAAACTGTTCATGTCAACAGTTGAAGATGGAGGTAGCATGACTGGTGCTATATTTTGTATATCTCATGCAGATTATGATGGACTATTGTATGTTGTTGGGTATAAATATAGTGATGTTTTGCCCTCAAAATCTATTTATCTACAGGCAAAGAACTGCACAAAAACATGTTAGTGATCCTAAGCACCTGTGACCTGGAAAAGAGAAACACCTGAAAATTAACACTGTAACAGTTACATAAAAAAATCTAGGAAACAACTCCCTTAAAAATTGAAAAAACAATTGACTTGAGAGTGAATGGATGTCTGTAGTGGGTATCTCTGTGTCAGCCCTGCAACTAACTGGCCATAGTGTACCCCCTCTAAGGTCCATAGTTGCTATGGACAGGCAACTCATAACAGCAACGTCAACTATACAAAAGTAAAAAGAACAGTTTTCAAAAGTCAAGGCAAATGACTGTACACTGTAAAATATAATTGGCGTAACTTCCTCATTGTTTATGGCAGACATTTTGTCCCCTTACAATTATATCTGAAATTTTGGGCAAATTGAGTTATTTACATATTCTTATATTTAGATACGTAATCTTTATTATAGCAAGTGTTTTACTGAGTTTAATTCATTTTGGAGCTTTTTATAGGCTATGTAAAAATGTAAAGTTCTATCTGTACGACATGGCAAATTTGAATGAAACTATAGAAAACAAAACAATTATGATCAAAACTATGAACCACAAGAGTTTTTACCATAATGTGCCATTGCGAGGAAACAAGCTGGACATGACCACGGGACACATGTTTTCCAGACGACATAAACTGAAGGTGCTGGTCAATGTGCCTGACCTTGCATAAACACTTGCTGTAAAAGTTAACACAGAGGATTTGAAGTGCTCCGGCTCCTTGATGTGGGCTCACTGATGACCTGCCCAGATCTGCTCCTACCGCTACCTCAAATCATCGGGCCGGCAAGTATGACGCGGCTGTTTCCATGCAAGCAGGTTACAATAGAAACAGGAATGTCATAAAGAAAAGCCAAACGGGATCTGGAGTATAGATCGAGGAATATAAAGAAGTCTATTCATCTCTGCTGGAGGTTTTCCTGAATGCGGACGGGAGGCAGCTCCGACTAACATTTACGAATGAGGCCGCAGACTGGGACTGAAGTTTTATAATGTAATATATTTATTTTATCTTGTTTTATCACGTACAGTGAAGACGTTCAATATTCTGTGTTCAGGTTCTAGAGGTGAATTCAGATAGGGAACTCCAAAATCATTGTTGTTAGTGCAATATAAATCTGAAAAACTACTGGACTCAAACACACTCTAATGAAAACAACAATTCACTCAGAGACATGTATGATTCCCGGGACCATGGAGTCTGGGCCTTTCTGTGTGGAGTTTGTATGTTCTCCCCCAGCATGTGTAGGATTCCTCCAGGCACTTCAAACAATAGGTTCCCCATTGGGCCCGGTAACATTTTTCATCTCAATGTGACTTTCCTGGTAAAGAAAAAAAACAATGTTGTTTTTCCCCCACTGACAGCTAATGGTTTGTGAATTTCAGTTTTCTTTTCTTTACAAGAGGCCCAGTAATTACCAGAAATGTTGGCTGATTATGATGTCAAAGAACCAAACCTAAATGAAATGCATTGTTTGTAAGTGTATATTTTGAGCTTCTGAACTGATCTTATTCATAGATTGACACAGTCCACTTCCAAAACCGCCATTTTCCCTCCTTTCTTTGTGTTCCAGTATTCCACATGTGCCCGATATATCAAAGAGCTCTGTATCACCTTCTCTTTGTTTATCATCTCCTTGGATAACCATGTGGATTCCCCATCTCATACCGTCTGCCTTGTCTCCAGGATTTCCAAACATATTTTACAAGCCACCAGTTACCAAGCCCTAATGGTTTGCAGGAGGCAGCAGTGGAGAGCTGGTAGTGCACATGATATCTTCAATGTAACAATCAAAGGGCCATGCAAGATTTTGGTATTTCCGCTGGCTTACAGATGTATCGAGGTCTCCAGTTCCAGAAGCTGCAATCCGAGTTAAAGTGAGAAAAAAAGTTCAGACCAAGGAACATCTTATTACCACATGACAGTGAACGCATCAGAGGTGCAGATGCTACAAGTGCATGAGCTCTTGTACAAACACATACAAACACAGCAGTGATTGACTCAATGAATAATTCTATATTGCGTCGACCCAGCAGGAGTAATTCAATCTATTCCCAGACATTGATTCGCAGAATAACAATCAGTGTGGTTTTAAATATGACCATTTCCTCATTGAATATTGCACATCTGAGCAGGATTTTCTAAAATTGCAATACAGGCTATTACAAGTCAACAAATGTAGAACTGCTGATAGATGAGATTTCTTCATTTGAGTGATGAGACAACAACAGGAAGTCAAGACTACAAGAAGAAAGCTCTCAGAAATATGGAGTGCTAATGACAGCCGTAAACGCTTATTCATTTTAATACTTTACACAAAATACTTCAGTCCTCTCCCAGCGTGTTGAGTTACTGAACACTCAGAAGACGAAAGCCTAGAGCGTCTCATGTTTCTGACCCCAGCAGACCTCTGTGAGCCCTGGCTCCTTACAGCTCTACTGTACTCCGTGTGGTGAGATGGTGAATGTGCAGCAGATTGGTCCTATGGGACTATGAAGAGACATCAGTGCCCCTCCATGGGTCTGTTTTGAGGCAGACACACTTGTGCTGGTGGAAAACCGAAGATGCTGGTGGCTCCGTCCTGTCACTGCTCTGAGTCTATGGCACTTTCCATGAATTTAGTTACACAAGTTTCCATACGACAAGCAATTCTTGTTACAGTGGAAAATTGGACACGCTGTGTTGTGATTTCAAACACTATGTGTCATATTAGATGAGGCCACCACAGTGAACATGGTCAAGCTGTTCACAAGTATATTTACACAACACAGTCAGGCCCGGGCATAGTGGAAAACAATATCTGTGTATCATAGACAATAACAGTCAGTCAAAAATATATATTTTTTGTTAAATAGGTAAATAAAAACCTCCTCAGATTGTTGCTGTGTATACACTATATGTTGCCCACCATCAGACTGCTTTCATGACTTGAAATCATATATTTTTTTTTCATATGAAGCTCTTTGATAAAAGCTATACTTCATAGAAAGCTTCAGTTTTTGTAATAATTGGCAAAAGAGGAAAGAGAAGAAACTTGGGAAATGAAATCGGAAAAGCATGATTTTACGAGTCTGTATCGTCTAAGGACTTCCTAAGTGCCCTTACTGAGACGAACTTGTAAAGACCTTTTTATGGACAATGATGTAAGGTTCCACTTTTATTTAATAGCTAATTTGCTGAACTATGTGTTTTAATATGGTCTAATACATTTAAATGTGGCACATGTTTCTCTGTAGAAGAGGTTTTAGTTTTACTCAAAATAATGAAATCTAAATAACAGAACAACTTACCACTGCTGTGACATCTCATTCACTGTAGTGTGGGTATGGAGTTACATTTACTTTTATTTGAGTCACTTTCTTCATTTGTATTTCTAAGTAGTAGCTTTATTGCATCTGTTTAATTATGTTATGTAGGTTCCTCTGTACATAACCTTCATTATGGTTTTTATGTTGTAGAGGCGTGGTAATATTGAGTGTTTTAAATTATGTTTTGCAAAGATTATTTTCTACACAGTTTTAGCTAATTGTTTGGAAATTTGCATTCTTTGACTACCTGTACGCCCCTTGAGGCTGAGTGAAGAACTACACTGGGGAACACTTTCCCGGTTGCAGATGGGAAACTCATGGGAAGTCATTAAAAGTTTTACAAGTGTTTGTTGTGGAGCTGTTTCTGAGCCACACCTCAGAAGCAGAGGCCTGTTAAACAGATAGGAGCTGCTTGTGTTGTGCCCTGACCCTCTGTTTATTTATTTACACAGCCTGGGTCTGGAGCAGCCTCTGAAGCATCTTAACACCTGTCTCTGTCTGCTCCAATTGGAAAGTCTGTTTGTTTGTTTTTTATCACTTTCAATAAACACAAATCTGTAAAAAAATAAAAATAAAATAATAATATAGATTTACAATTAAAAATTAAGGCTTCATTCTTGTAATCTGGGCCGGTTTACTGTAGAGAAATGGAGAAACATGTTTCAAATGAATCTGTATTAATGATTTTCCCAGTAGAATCGTGGACTCTCTAAGTGAAGTGTTTTGTGAGAAGAATAATGACGTCTAAATCAATGGGGCTTAGTGTGAGCAGTTGCTTCACTTCTGGTTTTACAGCAGACATCCTTTGGCCTTTGTCTTTGCTGCACCGTGGCCTACAATGTGCACCAAATGTTTCACATTACCCAGTGTGAAAACCCTCCTCTCCCTCAGATTCTCTTTTACAAGTCCATACAGCCGTGGAAACTTGATATTTCATATTTCATTCTGGTTTGTGGATGTCATTGCAAGTGGACGCCGGTTCACATGCAAGCGGCCGCCCGCTGCCTTTGATCAGCCTGACCACGACTAATTGTGAACAGAGAACAAATGAAAGAAATATCTGCAGATTTCATGGGAATTGCCACTACGGCCCGAGCTGCCCAGCGCGGCGATTAGCAGTTAAAGTAGCCAGTGAGCGCTTAGAGAATTAGGCTGTTTCCTCTTACATTTAGTCAGAGATAATTTGGACGGGATGGGGCCGGGGCGAGCTAAAGTCCTTCTACCGAGACTTAAAGGAGCACTGGGACTTATGGTTTTCATTGTTGAAGCAGTAAGTTTCACATCTCTATAGCCCTAGCACATAAACAACACATGGAAACATAACATTATAACTGTGATCCTTTTGAAATCCCTGTCGTCAGTCACCTCTGAACTGACCTAATTCATTTGTGCTTTTTCAGAACGCAGTAAATCGCATCTCGAAACACAACACCACAACCACAAAATCCCCATATGCACTTAAAAGGTCAGTCACATTTGACCGCCCAATTGTTTCTGGCAAGCCATATTCATACCACGGAGGAAATATCAAGGGGAAGATGTAAAAAGAGCAAAGAAAGTTAAGGCTGTGTAAATGTTCCAAATATTTAAGACTCGTTCGGGACGTCCCACGGGGCTTGTTGTCCATCTCACTTTGTTCTTGTACAGGATGTTACTGTGCATGCTGCTTTTCATTCAAGCCCTTTAGACCAGTGGTTCTCAAACAGTGGTTTAAGTAGTACGCATGTTCTTTCTAATGGTAAGGCTTGCAGATGGCTCTTTTTATTCCATGCTTAAGATTAGGATCAGTCAGTCAGTACTTTGAAGACATTACTGGCGGTGGTAAAAGTTTGAGAATCACTGGCTTCATGTAGCAAAGTGTTTTCCTTCTCTCCCAGCACTAAACAATGTCCCCCTGTGGTGTGAGTGCACAAACATGTCCAGAATTGAGCTATGTTTCTGACCTGTGAAGATCTTGGGGCTGGAGGCGGGTTAGGCACGGTCCCAGCAGCAGGTGAAGTAGATGAGGTCATGGTGTGGTCAAAAGGAAACCTCAGAAACAACTGCCTGCACACATCACAGAGTGGAGGTGTCGTTTCACACTACGTCCAACCCCTCTCAAGCAGAAGAATCCTCCGAGTGACAGCGGCCGATTGATTTGCTGAAGCATGAAAGAGATGAAGTGCTACTACGAGTCCCGGGAGGATACAGAGGACTACACAGGGCTGCCAGACACCTGTGTTACATTTAGACCACTTTGTCTTAGGTCTGTGCTGAAGAGGGGTTTGCCCATAACATCCTGCTCTCTCTAAGCTATTGTCTGATCTATTGTCCATTCTTTCTTACTGGCAAACCTAGACATGCTGTTGCTGCATGGTGACTTCATTTGTGTTTAGAACCTACCTTGTTATTATAACCATTGTAATTGTCTCTGTCATATGGGTTAGTTAAAAACATCCCATTTAAGGGCATCACAGAGGTAGGTTTGCAATCTTGCCTCACGGCGTGCTCTCAAGGTTTATGTGGAGTTTGTATGTCTCCGTATGTTTGTTTAAGTTTCCTCCTGGTTTCACCATAAACATATATAACATATATAATATATATATAATATAGGTTTCCAGACGGGGCCCGGACTTCATGCACTAGTGAAACATTGCACACTGAAATCCTTTACATAGACTAATTGACATGATTGATTGAAGCCTTTTCTGAGCCTGTTGTGTTTTGTTTGAGGAAACAAATGGTGTATCATTTTACAGCTGCTGTGTCCCACTGTGAGTCGATGGCTGTTTAATGGAGCATGAACATGTTGCTGTGTGGACTCAGAGAAGAAGACAGTGTTACCTGTAAATATCTTTTACCTATGGAACCAAATATTCACACTATAACAGGGCATGTATGTATGTTAATATGTACTTAAATGAAACAATAATATTGTATATTATATGATTTGCCTTAGTAGGGTTAATGCATATATATTATTTGCATGACATTTTGCATAAAAACATTGCATGGTAATTAGTCATTTTCTAAATCTATGTCTTGTTTTGCAGCCACACCATCTCGCTGGTATATGTGTGTTCTTGATCACAGAAAAACGTTATCCCATGTGTTACTGGAAGGACAGAGTGGCCGTTGTGGGGCACTGGTCCAAGGCCAGCCCTTGTTTTTGGCACATGTCCTGCCACAGACTGCCTTTAGTGAGGGATTGCCTTTCACACCGCTCCTTCTCGTCCAATTTGCCGTGCAGTGAAGGAGACAAAGGCACATAAATCTTGTAAACTACCTGTTTGATAGCGGGCCAGAGGCATCCGCACAGCAATGCCAAGCCCAAAGAGGGTCTTAGCGGGGGGTGAGTGTCATTATTATGAAGAAGTCACAGAGGCTTGACGATATGCAAGAGGATATGATTCATGGAGATGGTGTTGAGAAAGATCATTGTTTTTTTCTCAGACAAGATGAATGAGCTTGATGAGTTCTTCAGTTTCCATCTCAGCCTCTTTCACGCTTCCCCAATCTCTCTCCCCGACGCTCACTGGCTGCACAGACGCTGGCTTTTTACAAGAGTCATGAGAAACCATCAAAGAATGACTCTGTTAGGATATTACGAGCTGGTGCATGTTAGAAAGAGGCGGAAGAGAGACAGAAAACATTGGTAATGGGTCATAAATTGTACTTTTACGGAACAATGTGATTTGCCCTGGATGTCAGCCGCTCAGAGTTGAACAGAGATTTTGTAAAGTTTTCTTCAGATGAGATAGCACAAATGGACCGCGACGAGTAGTCTCTGTAGACCCATGGAACTAAGGTGGAGCCAAAAAATCCAGTAGAAATGATAAACTCACATGTTAACATAGAGCAAATGTCAGGTCAGATTGACTCATTTGTGGATTTGGTTCAAATGTTGAATGTGTCTGTGTCTGGAAAGAGAGCATCCTTCATGTGTTTTGGAAGATGTACTAAAGACAGCAATCACACATGGGTCATTCAGAAAAGGGCATCAATGATGAATGATGAAAGGATACATACTGGGCAAAACATCTTCGTGGTGGTAACCAACTTCCACAGGGGCACTTGGGCAGAGATATGGCAACCATACCACGCTTACGGCTCTCCTATCCCATTCAGAGTACAAACAACAGTTCCACCATTCATGGAGCTGGAGTTGTACTACCAACCCTGCACTAACCCAACACAGTTTTATATTTCAGCATTAAGTAAGTTCAACATAATTTATTTGTAAAGCCAATATGAGGTGAACTGCACAAAAAAACTGTTACGCTGTTGCATCTCTGCCCAGCCCAAAAATCTCTAAGCAAGACTTTGTGAACCACACAAGGTCTTGAGTGTTAAGAAGTGTCATGCGTAAAAGTCCTCTATGAACTGAAGTCTGAGTGCCAAACAGGAGCATTAGGGCAGATGTAATACCCTTAGCCCCGGTGACTGAGTTTCAGCTGTGTTGTCACTCAATCAAAGTTTAAAGAAGACATATTATATTCGGATGATTCATGTTCACATTAGGGGATGGGTTTGCCAGGCAATGCTCATTTTTCAACATTTTAAGAGAGTATTGTAGCGAATGGCCGCAGTATAAAGGGTATCGGATCCTCCTGAAGTGAGCAGCTTAAACATCAGACGTCCAGAGAAGAGTCCGAGCAAGTGCAACAGGCACATACCACACTTTAACTAGTATCTGCCACACTCACGCTGGAACCAAGTAGAACCATATGCATCGGGAGGGGGTGCAGCTGGGGTGGAGGGGGGAGTGGGGGTCCCAGAAGAGCAGTCCCGTCTCAGGATGGAGTCATAAGTCATTCCGAAATACCTCAAGATGCACAACAGCATGTGGACAATTGCAATTTGTCTGGAAAACAAAAACCAGACTTAGCGCTAACAGAGAGATGTTTGGTTTGTCTAAATATTCATTTGGAAATTCAGTTTGTAATCATTCTCGAAAGTGTGCCCAGAATTTAAGTTTCTATGGAGAAATTAGCACAGTACAAGCTTAATGCAAAGTACAAATACACAATGTGGTTTTGGCAAATGACACATATCAGCTAAATGTAATGTCACAGCCACACTGCAGCACCAGATCTTGAGCCAGGATATTGGTCAGGATGTACCTAGCTTGAGGAAAAAACCCAGACACAGAGAGAACATATAAAACTGGGTCTAGTTTGTGCCAATGTCCTTTTTGACTGCTTCTAGTCACGAAAAATTTACTACATAAAGAACTTTTTCATATAATAATAATGCATTGGTTTTATATAAGGCTTTTCTCAAGACTCTTTACTCACTCCTCAGTCACACCTGGCTGCCCCGGGGCACACTGACTGAGGTGTGGATGCCATTCTGTACCTTTCAGTGACCACCACATTCATTCATAAGGGTTAAGTGGCTTGCCCAGGGACACAACAACGGCACACTTGGGCGGGGATTCAAACCGGTGACCCTCTGATTGCAGGCCAAACGCTTACCCACTGCACCACTGCCGCCCATATACCTTTAATAATCACTACTTAATGATAGTATCAACATTATTCAGTACAGAAATCTAGTTCTATCAAAAGTGGCATCAACATACATAGTTATTTTGTTAGCTAGCTCATAGTTTCATTCATGTCAGACTCACTACATCTTATTGGTTATGTTTTAGGGGCTGTCTTTGATGATTTGCCAAGATAAAAATACAGGAAGAGCTGAACTGACTCCTGTGTCAAAGGGCCCAACATTACTTCAACAGAGACATGCAAAACGTGTTAGTTCTACACAGCATGCACCACATACTATCACACAAGCACCTGGCCCTAGTATACTTCTGTCTTTATGTGGGAATATCAAGCTAATTCACCCAGGAATGTCAGATGTGTTTTCAAGATGATGCACCTGATACTAAAAAGCACTTCACAAGGGCTCTAGGACAAGACAGATGGCTCCCCGGGGACCACTGAGCTTCTTTCCATTTGAGAAGCTACAGTTGTTTTGTTCCACCGATACAAAAAACGCCCCACTGATCTGCACTTGACAGCCTGCTATTACATCATGTTAGCTAGATTTCAAAGGTATTCGGGGTAAGACAAAACCGAGAGAGATAACACACATTAGCAGATTTGAGTTGAACCGGGTGCATTTTTGGCGTGAGGATCTTCTGCTGGACCTAGAAGCTCAATGGGGGGGTGGTTTTAAAGTGAAGGGCCAGACCAAAGACCAGGGTCTTGGCAGCAGCTTGACACCGTATGGGACACCCCAGGATTGGTTAGAAAGAGTCTGCGTGTCAGTGTCGAGGTTTATGATGAAGGCCTCTTGCTCCAACACGAGTGAGGCAGGTGTCTTTCCCTGTTCCCAGAGCTAACCTAAAAGTATCACAGCTGAATAAACACATTCAATTCCCCGTCTTACTGCCATATACATACATACAGCTTAATATGATTTGTATTCAATTAGATTCAACAGAACATTATTAAGTACATTCAAAAGGCGGAACCGTGAATGGACCCAGGTTAAAAATGACATTGTATACATTGGACCTGACTGAGTGCTGCACTGTTGGGTGATTTGTCAGTTTGCTGATTTTGGGATTCTTTTGTTTATATTTGGGAATACATTTAAATTGTATTGTATACCCTTTTTTATTATCTCCCTTTGACATTATTCAGATGCTCCCTGCAGAATACCTTTGACTGATGAAGACAGCACAAGAAGTGTGTTTGGTCCATTTGGGTGGCCATCTGTGACAGAAGTGTGAGTGCATTTACATGTGGTGTAGTGTCTTACAGCCAGAGCAGAGCTAGAGGCTAACACATCCATAAAGTCTATGTGTTTCACATGCAGAAATACCAGGACATCAGTCACACAGCAGGCAGCACAGTCTATCTGAGCTCCCTTCACTCAACATGTGTGTTTAAAGTGTGTGCCACCTTTTCTTCCATTCACTGCTCTGATTAGAAGTGCACTTTGTCCTGTTATAAATCATATTTAACTGACTGCTTTGTTCAGACCTCCTTTTAACTGTAGCTGCTGTGAAGTCTGTCGAGATTTTCAGTTCAAAATTCTCTATTAACACCAACCAGAGACTATTGAGTGGAGCAGTGCTTTCAAAGCACTGAAAATGACTTGTACTTTATTTGATATATTGAATTATAATAGTGATTATCTATATTCACATTTTCATTATCTTTACAATCTCCATCTGCAAGCTTTTATTCATAATTTGATATAATATACTTATTGACTTCAGTACTTTCTGCTTTCAAAAATCTCTAATTATAGAGGCAGCCGATACTATACTCCAGCCACAAGGGGTCAGTAACAAAGCAAATTATTTACAAAAACGTATGATGCGTGTCTTGGTTCTGGACATCTATTCTAAAACCTGGAGGGTTTTTAGTGGACTTTTTATACTATTGTGTGATACTGAATAAGAAGTGTGTGGCACAATGAATAACTCAAAAATATGTATTTGCACTCACAACCATTATTTTTTGCCGTCAAAATAATATGTATTTTGTGTTTATGCTCTGCTCTGGTCAGCAAAATGCGTGTGCAACGATGGCTTAGGCCGCAGCATCTACATGTGTCCTAAACGTGACTTCTTTGCTGGTGAAGATGTTATTTTGTATTTTGTAAAGTGTGCTCCTCCTGTGTGCTTTTTCTCACACACTTGATGGTCATTTGTTGTAAAGGCCTCGGCAGTCTCTCAGCACTCACTGTGAAGCGTGGCCAAACAACATGGACGCAGGTGTCGGCAGCCATCTTACTGAGGTCGTGATCAAAGCGACGCAGGAATTTTCCCATCTGCAAATCAACGAGACAGTTTATCGTTCATGCTAAAGTTGATAGCATGATGGTGTTTGCAAGTTCAGATAAAGATCGCACCATACTTGCAAAAGCATGTAAAATAAAGCATCATCTCTACAAGCAAGATGTTTTATCTCTATGATCTGTGCAATAAAAAGTCAATTGTTTGAAAATGTTCCCACACAGGCCACCATTCTTTTGGTAACCTCATGCGTCTGCCTTGGTGGTGCTTTATGACCGTCATTTATTATACATAATCCAAATACCTGCATGGAAAGTAGAGCGGCATAAAGAGGACCAAGATATAGTCTATCTGTGGATGCAGCTCCAGTGGCCTGAAACCCAAAATACAGATCTCATTTAAAAACTATTCCTAGAAACACTGGGAGGTAAGTATTCATTCTGATCACAGCACAGACCTTTTTCACTCACAGCTGTAGGTGAGCTCGTTACGTAATGTGATTTAATTGTAAATTGCTTTGTGTGCTGTTCAATTTATATGATTTTTTTTAACATATAAGCTTAAAAAATTCAGTGTCAGTATTTTTTAATTTTATTTACTGCTCCCTTATTTGACCAAGCAAGTACGCTATTAATCTTATTTATAGTATTCTGTTGTTATTGCGTTAAGCCTATAATTCTGCTTGTCTGTGGGTGGGCACTGCAGACACATACATAGTTACAGTGGGTCAGTGGGTGTTATTTGAGGCTCACACACTTTCAAAACAGAGTCACAGAGCTATAAAGCATATCACAGAATAATACAGTAGTTCCTGATTATTTTTATTTTACTGTACCTGTACTGTTTGCTTAGCATTGTCTAAGTATTTTTGAAATATTTCACACACCCTTTTTCCTTCTGGCATCTACTGTATTTTAAACACAGTCCTGACCGTAACAAACAAAGCAACTGTGATTATGCAGCTCAGAACATGGCAGAGGAGCATTTGTCAAGGGGCCGTGCAGCTGCTGGAGTGCTCTGATCCGGAGGAGTTTGTGATCTGCCCCGTTCAGCAGAGAGCCTCCGTCTCCCGGGGGTCATTACCGAGCTCCTGACTTCATATAGCGACTTAACAGAACCAATAAAGAACAGATCCAGTGTCATTGTACAGCACTCCTTATATCCGGATGCTTCCTAAAGAGGAGAGGCTCACGTCAGCCAAGGTTAATCCAGGCTAGAGACACAATTTAAACTTACTGCCCACTTTATGTGGTATGTCATATTCATATTTCCTGAAATTTCTTTTTTTTTTTTAAGTTTGCCTTTCTATTTTGATATCTGGAAATAACCCAACTGTCACCGTTACTATATAATGCAGATTATAGACCCTTTCAAAGTTTGTAAACAGAACATTGTAATTTCCAGAATGGAGGCAACATGAGGCAAGACCATAATCCAATTTCAATGAAGAAATTATTATTAACATGTAGGTAATGTCAGAGCATGTTTAGGAAACATTAGTGAATTGTATGTTTATTTAGTAACAGTTAGACGTTTGGCTGGAGGCAAAATTCTGGATTTTTAGGTTTTACTGAACAAGTCCTTACAGAAATGTTGAAGAATAGTTTTTCATTAAATTCTCAGAATTATTCTATCCCTCACCAGAAACACTACTTGCCACGTTAACTCACTTTTGCTCCATTCTGGAATTTTTAACATTGCACACGACAAACAAAAAAGGGTCTATGAGGTATACCTGATAATTAGTTAATTCAGAGCCGGTGGTCAACTTAATTTCTCCTGTGAACTCATTAGCCTGGTATTTTGGCTCACTCAACTGCAAATCACATTTTCTTTCATCAGAAATCAAAATCACCTAAATCCCCTTTTTTCTTCATTCTGATATGTGGTTTGAACTCCAGCATGCTTGAGTCGCGATCACACCATGTGTACCTAATAAAGTGAATGCCTTCCTCTCCTTTCTCCTGAAGATGACCCACCATTGAATCTCTTCCACTTTGGTATGATTTGCATAGTTTTCATAAAGACACCTGATCATATTTGCCTTTGGGCTTCAGGAGCGTGACTTATCCTGATGTTTTAGGCTGTTGTTTTATGTCATACCAGCCAGTCGGGATACTGTAACTGCCGAGATGTAATCTTCCTGTTCTGCATGGGAGAGACATATTCCTTTATTCATCTCCTGTTGCCTAGTGATGCCCGCTATTTTTAGTTGGTTTACAATTTTCCTAAATACTACCTGTATTTGGGTCACTTTTTGTCATAATGGTGTTTATTTAAGAATATTGATCAAATAAAGCCCACAGGTGTCAGATTTAACTGTATTTAGCCAACAGACTGTTATAAAGGCTACCGTTTTGTTCATCAGAATTTCTTATTTGACGTCAAACAAGCAGCGTTGGTGGGTGTTGTGGTCAAACGCATGAGTGTATTATGTAAATAGGTGCAGGCTCGGAGCTTTTCAGGAATCAGAAAAGCCTTGCTGTTTATCTATTAAATATGTTTTATGTGGAGTTTTCATGGACAATTATTACAGTATGCAATGTGGGGTAAAGGGCATGCTCTGATCATGTTTGTTTTAGGTTTGCGTTAGAATATACACCGACAGACTGGCCACTATATTAGGAAGACATTGTATACCTACTAAAGTGGCACTCAGTGTAGTCCCTTATTATTGAATTCTAATACAGTATCCACAATCACTCTTTAACCTCTGGCATCATCAAGATATCTTTGCCCAGAGAAGTGCCATTCACTAGTGTGTAATAGTGTGTATTTATCAAAACATTCTCTGTAAACCCTACAATGGTCGGAAATCCTACTAGTACATCATCACTTTCTTAAAATCAGCCAAACCATGTTCAAAGTTACTTTTTAATTTTATTTTGAACGCCACCAGGTGTCCCTAATAAATAAAACGGCCAGTTGGTCAAGAATAGTACTGAGTTGAAAATTTACAATTATAGCATATTCTGATTATGTAAAACACCATCAGCTATGTAATTTCGTTTGATATTGTTTGTGTCAATTCTTTGAAACTTTGAGATTCCTACAAAACTCTATTTGCCAAAATACACTGCATAATTTACCTGTCACACCTGAATAAAACCACCTGACATGGTTATAATACCATTAAAGCTCCCCAAATCCTCCAACACACCTTGATTGATACCTTGTTTGTTTAATTTACCACACTAAACTCTCAAGTTAGCTTGTAGCAAAAATCAGAGCGTGTTGGTACAGGCTAAAAATAAAATACAATGTGATGTGAGTTTCATTTAGACAGCCACATAAAAAGATTTCACCTCGCCCTGTAAATCAACAAAATATAATGCATCCAAGGGCTCCCAGCTTCACTATTGACACGAGCTTATTCTTTTGACGACTGAGTGCGCAGACCCTCCTGCGTGCTTCTCTGACACTTTTCTTTATCACTTCCACAAAAGCACTAGTGAAAGACGAGGAGGAGTTGGAAGAGCCAAGTCTGACAGTGTCCACTCATTCATCACCAAAGCTAAAGGCATCAAACATTAGAGTCAATAAAGCTGCTGAAACTTGAGATCATTTCTTGCTAAAGTCTACCATTAGTCACTGGCCCATATTTTAGAATTAGCCAAAATTGTGAAAGAAGTTTTTGTTGGATCTGAAGTCACGGCTTTTACTCTGGAGCAGTGTTTGTTTAGCTACAGTGCTGTCATTCACTTTAGTCAGTGTAGAAGAAAGGTTAAGAGAGAGATAAGAGAGATGCAGTCAAATGGAACAGTCAAAAAGTCAAAAGTGGATGGTACAAAACAGCAACATTAAGCATTAAGGTAGGTCACCCTGCAACCAGAGGGACGCCGGTTTGAATCCCTGTCTGAGCGTATACTGTCATTGTGTCCCTGGGCAAGACACTTAATCCACATTGTCTTTGAGCGTTGAGAAAAGCGCTATATAAAACAGATTCAAGGTTTCAAGTTTATTTGTCATATGCACATTCAACACAGGGTCAAAAAATGCAATGAAATGCTTTGGATCGGAAGAACCGTTAGACTCGCTAAGCTGGTCATGAAGTACTAGTA
>JAVQKC010183110.1:0-12188 GCA_036025475.1 Philypnodon macrostomus | reverse complement strand
TCAATGCACCAACCTTCACCAACTTTCCCTACTTTCTCACTTTATCTTTTTATTTTTTGCCAGATTATCATAAATAATCTGACATTATGCTCAGTTACTCAGGACTCGAGTAGTTTTTTAACCCAGTACTTTTCTACTCTTACTCGAGTAATTATGTGAATGAGTACTTTTTACTTTTACTTGAGTAACATTATTTTGAAGTAACGGTACTCTAACTTGAGTAAAATGATTCGCTACTCTACCCATCTCTGATTATATGCTTATTATAACTTTGCACAGGAACTCAATCCAATACACTTTTCCAGCAGTTGTATTTACAGTTATTGGAGCTTTAAAACACATATCTGAGGTCATGCAGGCTGCGTTTTTAAACTGAGAACTCGGACTGGCTTAACACGAGACAAAAGCACTGCATTCTCTTTTTTTTTGGTATCTAGCCCTGTGCTAATCCACTGATTTGCTCCACTGCCCTTTGCGTCATCATTTTACCACCCTGCCATTCTGTCACTTAGAAAATTGCTCAATTAAATTCCACTTTTTCAAGACCCATCAATTTCAGAAATATGGCAGACACCCATTTTGCTAATGGTTCTGGCCAAGACCTTTGCCTCTGGTGTACTTTCAACTTCCTGCTCAACTTCTTAAATTTTCTTTGAGCTGTCGAAGCGTGGACATATTGCACTTTATGTTTTTCGGTTATTCTAAATATTTTTCATTGGCTCTAACACAATCCCACAATTTTAGTGCTCCTGTCACACATCTAAATTCAGTTAACATTCTTATCTTTTTATATGCACAAGCACAACATACCAAAGCTGAAATGTTGTTTCGATTTTATAAGCTGACAATCAATCGTTCACTATAAACCTCTGTTCTTTGGCTACAGGATATCCTTGACATTTCCACATTTTTACTTCAATCCACATTCTCTTACAAACATTAGATTGACATGTTACTCCATAGCATAAATGTAATCTACAGAATCCATGCTATAGTGTGTTGGATTCAATTCCTTTTGTGGTATAAAACAATCTTTACCACTTAATTAAACAAAATAAAATACAAATTCTTCCTATGGTCAGTGCAGGAAAAACAGGTCAAAGCTAAATCCTTTTGTATAGTTGAAATATGCATACAAAACACATAGTTACCCCTCCCCCCCACATGCTGGAAGAGCTACCAACAATAATACCTTGTGGAGATGAGAGGTCTCACTTCATTGCACTTTTATGCCTTGAATTTTCTACAAATACTCTACTGCATCTAAAAAAAGAAAGGACAACATGTAAGTTAGTACACATGGGTTGTATGTTTGGTTAAAAGCCCTATATTATGCTTTCTTTGCACAGTTCCCAGTGTATTTTGGATATATTTAGGTTACATTTTACTTTTTGCAACATCAAACACCCAATATTTATCGGATACATGCTGTTTTGTGGAGCTCCCACTTGGACTCAAAAGCAAATGCTCTGATCAGACACCTTTCTCTTTAAGACAGGAACAAACTATTTGTGCCGGTTTTACTGTAAAGACAGATTTTGAAGCTACAATGTAGTGGGTCAACCATCATAGGAACAAATTCAGACAGACTGTGTGATGTGTCTTGCCCAAGGACAAAACGTCAGCATGACCTGTGCTGGATTATGGGTCAAAGCACCAACCTTCACCAACTTTCCCTACTTTCTCACCTAAATGTCTTGGTTCTTACTTATATGCAGAAGTGGGTAGTACTCGAGTAACTTTTTAAATAAATTGTACTGCTTTACTGTACAATACTTTTTACTTTTACTTGAGTAATAATATTTTGAAGTAACTATACTCCTACTTGAGTGTAATCTTGGAAATGTAGAAAGAGTAAGAGTACTTTTACCACCTCTGTGTGTCATGCAAGAATAAAAATATATATATATTATTTATGTTTTTAGTTTATCTTTTGCAAATATCAAAATCTGTTTATTATCTTTTTATTTTTTTGCCAGATTACCACAAAATGAAAGAACTAATCTGACATTATACTCAAAAAGTTACTCAGGACTCGAGTCATTTTTTCATCCAGTTCTTTTCTACTCTGACTTTTTTTCTTATAAACAAAGTCCTCACAGCCGAACACAAATCTTCTCCAATCAGATATGTTGTTAAATGGTGGTAGCAACATTGCCTCTCTGGGTTTGTTTGCTGACAGTGCAGGAGCAGGCAGGAGCCCTTCCTAGAGATGAGTGGTTTGCCCCTATTTATTACATCACTTATATGTGAATCCCATGGTTACATTCACTCGAGTAGCTTTTTGAAATGCCCACTCTATTTAGCGCCATATAAACGTATATAAAAGTTATAACCTTGTGTAAATCAATGCAGTAAAGATCAATCTAATTAACAGATTATCTTTAAATTATGTGTAGCACTTTGTCAGTTCTTTCATAGTTTCACCAAACATTTTTGAACCACAGACTTACCTCGCACCCCTGTTGTCTCGTCTTTTGAGCCGGTAAAAAGTGCTATACAGTTCTGTGCTAGGCTTAGACACATGGTACAAAAACTATAACTGCAGTCTCCTGAACAAACGCCGGTGCACACACACACACACAACTGGCAGCACATGTCACAACAGCGGTCGGGGCAATATCTCGCACAGTAGTGGCACTCTGCTCTGCATTCTTCCTCCTCAGTTTGTAAGCAGGGGCTGGGAGTGCAAGGCTTGCAAGACTGTTGAAGCCCCATGGGTTTGCCTGTTAAAAACACACATCGACAAAAGGAGACAGGATATTGCTGGAAATCACAGTCCGGAAAAATAGTTTTTCTCTGTTTAAAAAAGGTCGAAAAACTGAAACTTCAGGATGTATACAAAGTAGTTTTTGTGAAGAAAAAGTGTTTCATAATTGGCTGTCAGGCTGTCTTCAATTAGCAAAACAACTTTTCCTGCTCTCTAGAGCCAGTGCTATGTTCTCTGTGTATCCTGTTCTTGCTTATGACTTCACTCGGGGTTAAGCATTTCCTTTATATTGTGTCCTTAAACGCCCCAGTCCATATGAGACTCCACATTTCTGGGAGGAGTTACAAAGTCAGCCAGAAAACACAGCAGTAAAACGTCAGTAAAACAGTGTTGCTCAATATGCTAACTTCACACATCTGTGGGTGTGAAATTGGACAAAGACGCTCATTCTTTAAGTGGCTTGTCACGGGAGCAAAGAGGTGGTTAAGCTATGATAATCAGCAAGGCAAAACAAATGAGAAACTGGAATCATTACAAAATATTTCCAGGCAGGCAAATTCTTAAAAAGTGAAAAGTTTAGCGTTACATAACACAGTAATAGGTCATCTGAGGCCAGTGGACTGTTTTTCTCTTCTTGGCCAACCACAAGTTACTATTGACACATATCACAGATACACATATAACCAGATGATAGATGTAATGTATACAGGCAAATGTGTAAGATGGGGTGTCATTTGTGTTCATTTATTTGGAATCAAAGATTAGACTGTGCTAAGTGCAAACTACAACTGAAAAATCATACCTTTGCTGATCTGACATTTGCCATTATCTTTTCTCACTAACAAACAACCAGTGGTGGGCCGTCATAACCCAATTTCCCAATGGTGTGTCTGCTTCCTTTCATAGCTTTTCCGATGGAAGGCCTGCTTCCACACATGTATTTTCATATAAGAGCATTATAACCAATCACATTTCAGCTACCCTTTGTTGCTAGGCAGGGTCTCGAGAGGCCTTCAAAATCAGTTTTACTGGCGCACTACATTTAATTGCCACATTAGCATATATAGTCAATGTTGATATTTCAACCAATCAGATTTTAAGTTGGTGTCAATGTGCGCCTTCTAACGGGCCTGGTCACGTGACCTTATTAATTATCAATTGCTAAGTCAAACTGCATCGGTAGTAAGCTAGCTATACGGACAATATTGGTGGTTTATGTCGCTTAATACTCTTTTTGGTCTAGTTAGTTTTACTTTTTTTAGCCCGTAATGGCTGAAGGAGGACAAGAACCAGCCCCCTCCATGTCTAACACCACAGTAGAAATTCCCCTTATTATGAGTGGCTGAAGGTCTTAAGGGCGCGGTCCACCACTGCAAGCAACACATACATACAAACACAAACACATACAGAAACAATAACATAACCTACTTCGCGGAGGTACCATAGGCTAATGTTTTGGGTTCTACACTCACTGGCCACTTTATTAGGTAGACCCGTTTATTCCACCATGCACAAACATGTTGGTTGGTGTGGCTGTTGAGGTTAGGTGGACAAAAGATCATGCCTATGGTGTACAGTGGGCTTTATCCAGTGAGTGGCATTTCTCTGTGCAAAAATGTCTTAATCTTTTCTTTTTATAGTAAGGCCATCAAGACCGCACAGGTTGTCAAATCATAAAGCACCGGCTATACATCAACAGAAGACCACTTCATTAGATACAAGATCTAATCAAGTGGCCATTGAGTGTATATCCTTTTGTGATAAACTCTGTATAAACTACATAGTGGCATTATAAGTAACGTTAAGCCAATTAATTTGTAGCTGGCACAACCACTCATTTCCTTTATGTTCTGAGCGGTTTGAAAACTGGCCACCTCTCTTTTTAAATTCAAATAATTGTGTGATTAAATACGTGCTTCTTGAAAACAGATTGCTTTTATATATTTTTTTTACTCAGATCTAGTATTCTCCGAGGAGCTCTATTCATTGTGGTTAATCAAGGACAGAGAAGAGGCGACATCTGTTCACATGGCAGCTTTTCTGATGATTTTAGTTCTCTGTTTTCCAGGCACACGCACATTGCAATCCTCCTCGTACCCTATAACACAAATGTCATCGGGCCCAGTAGTGTGACAGGTGAGCGACAGCAGAGACACATTTGACCTTGATGTCTCCGAGAGTGAAGTGACAGTAATAAAAGGCTGTGGTGAGCTATTGTTGGCCCTGAGGCATCCATTAATGAACAACATGAAACGGGCAAGAGATTTGGGGACCGGGGAAAGGACAAGAGGGCAGCGGGAGGAGGGAGAACAGGTGACAGAAGTGGCCACACAGGTAGGCCACATCAATGAGTTTACACTCAAATCTATGCTAAGTCTATGTACAGCGTGTCAGAACATCCACTCCTAGCAGTCTGAAGACAGTCTGTCTCAAAGTAGGAGTTTACTGTGAAATACATTTCTCCATAGATTATTGATGTTCCAAGTAGACTTGGACTTAAGGTTAAGGTATACAGTACATTGCATAAGGACATTTGTTCTCTGTATTTGACCCATCCTTCAGTTCCGATGGGGCAACTTGTCAGGAGCAAGTGCACCTCCTGGCGACCCTCATACAGATTTTAAGACATGGCTGTTCGTCCGGATGTACCTGATTGGAGGATTAGCCTATGTGTATGTTTTAGGTTGTTTGAGGAAACTGACAGCACCCGGTGTGGTCTTCTACTGCTGTAGCCGACCTGGTCATACCTTCACAAGAGATGGTCTCAAACCTCTGGCAATGGCCCTACAACAGCCCTCAAAAAAATGTCTGTAAACCCTAGATATGGTTGTGTTTAAAATCTAATTTATGTTTTGTTTCTGTTCGTCAACCAAAATTGCATTTCTTCTTCATCCTAATGCTTGGTTTGCCTTTTAGCGTGTTTATATTAACATATGCACATGAGTCCATTGGCTTGATGCATTATGAAAGGCTGGTTTACTAATTGAACTGAAAAGCATTAAATAAATCTGCCTAATAAAGTAGAATATGGATGGCATGTGACACCTAGGCATTATCCTGAGCACAATGAACCATGTGTCAAAACATCCACACCTTCTCCCCGCAGTCTGAAGACAGTCTGTCACAAATTGGGAGTTTACTGAGGAATAAATTACCAGCTTTTTCGATGCATTATTGATGTTCTAAGTAGACCCCTCTGCACCTGGGGCAACTTGCATTTTTATCCTCCCTACTCCCACTTACCCTGACTGCTACATCCAGATGATGCACAGATACAAACTAGCGACAATTTGGGTTTAATCCCGGCTTTTCTCCACAAATAGAATTTCAAAATGGGGCCATAACTGCAACGTCTGACAATCTTTTTCGAAGTAATGTGTGGGTAATTGTAGATAATGAATTGATAAGGCTCATAGGTGTCAAAGGACTAATGGAATTCACTACGTAACCCCCATAATCCCACAGTGCCCTTCACTTACTGTCAGTATAATTAGATTGTCATTGCTGATACCATATATATATACACCAACACCATGCTGATATACCAGGCACATGTCCCTAAATATGCCACATTATAATGTATGGGCACACATATAGAAGCATAAAAGAAGCCGTGATTAAATTAGACTAGAAAGATGTTATTTAAATTCATCACGGTAACGCAGATATTACTGCAGAGAAAAAAACAAAGTACTCCAACCAAGTAAATCTCCTGCTTTGATGTTCCTCTGAGACAGGCACAGAATATTTCATTTTTTAAAAACCCTGATGACGTGAAGAAAGTGGCGGGTGCTCTAAGTCAAGAGTGAAATGGGTATATGGGGATTTCAAAGTGGCTAAACTGATACTGATAAAATCACAAGCATGAAGGCCCGGGTTCAGCTTTTGGAAGTGCCGCGGTCTTGATGTGTTAGCTTTGCATGTTCTCCTTGTTTCCTGGGTGGGTTTCTTCCAAGTACTCCAGATTCTATAGCTGTCTTCGTGTGCGCCTGACAGTTTGCCGCTCAAATACGGATAATGAATTTGTGGAATGTGGAAAATAAAGTGCACCTTAACACCAGCACAACTCACCAACAGAGGTCAATTTGTAATCAAGAAATGTATTTAGTTTTTACAATGTATGCATTATGTGTACAAGACTGTAAAGGTTTATCTACATCAGCTGAACTTACACACTTGAGCCTGGCCCCCATCAAATGATAAGCCTTTTCAAAGTCTACCTATATCTTTAAGCCCTAAGGATTTCTCTCTGCTATTTTAATGGTTTTCTGTCTGACCACACTGCATTATGGATTGCAGTAGATCATTCAAGTAGCTCACAGTGAAGTCTGTCCAAATGTGTCTCTAGAAGTAACTAAAAGCATTTAACACTGAAAGCAAACAAGAATCTCTTTGTGTAGAACTCAAGATTCATAACATTTACAATTGTTATGTGCATAATCCATACTGCTGGCCTTAAGCAGGTTACAGAGGTGGGTAGTACTCAGTTACATTTACTCAGTTACATTTACTTGAGTAACTTTTTGAATAAATTGTACTTCATAGAGTAGCTTTACTTGAGTATTGATTTTTTTTCAAGTAACTGTACTCTTACTTGAGTAAAATCTTGGAAATCTAGAAAGAGTAAGAGTACTTTGACCCACCTCTGTGTGTCATGTAAGAACAGCTTTATGTGAAAAATGTGATGATGAATTAATTTTCTAAAATATTATTTACATTTTTAGTGTCTCTTTTGAAAATATCAAAATCAGTTTATTATATATTTTTTTGCCAGATTACAACAAAATTAAACAGATAATCTGACATTACAAACAGATACTCAGTACTCGAGTAGTTTTCTCACCAGTACTTTTCTACTCTTACACAAGTAATTATCTGAATGAGTACATTTTACTTTTACTTCAGTCATTTTATTCTGAAGTATCTGTACTCTTACATGAGTAATATTATTGGTTACTCTACCCACTTCTGGCAGGTTACATTGTGGACATTGACCAGGTAGTCGGCGAGCTGATAGCGAGGCACTGACAGACTTGCATTCAGTTACTATAGCATATAAGAAGCCAGACAGAGTACCTGGAGAGAACCCACTGTACCACAGAGAGGACATGCAGACTCCACTCAGAGAGATTGTGTGTTGGCCAACCCAAGGATTGAACCCTCAACCTTCTTGCTGAGAAGCGCTAACCATTTTTGCACTGAAAGATTACACTGACTATAAATGGTCTTGCTAAAATACACAACTTTACTCTTGGTCTTCACCTGTCATGGCATCTCCAGGTGGGCTAAAGATAAATAATGATCCACAGTTAAAAGAGTGAAAAACTGGGGCAGATTTACTTTACCTGTTGAGGAGCATATGGCAGGGGGAAATACGTCATGGAGGGTGGGCGGGGTAAACGCGCATTTAATCGCGATTGGCAAGACACTCATATTTTAGCCCAGACATCCCCCAAGGGCTGCTGCCTCTGCACCCCACATCTCTACATCACTGCTATCACTGGGTGGAAATCAGCACCTTAATTGGCAGGTAGTGTGTCACAGTGAGTGGGATCTCAGAATGGAGAAAAGTACAGGAAGTACAGGAAGAACATTTTTTAACATGTCATACTTTTGAGGTAAATGACTTTAAGTGGGTGACTGGAGATGTCTTGGGCCTGCAGCTTTTTGATAGCTGATGTCAGATTGCAAATGAGACAAAATACATTTAAAAGATTTTGCATGCAATTTTATCAAAGAATTCACGGATGATTGTACCCTATCCCAGCTACTATGTGACCTACCCCTAATTTACGCAATATCACACTGCGGACTTTCAGGCATGACTCACCGACAACTCTGCGCTGCTGGAGATATGCGTCCTGAGATAATGGTGGCCAAACATGAAGTGTAGGCCCGGAGTGCAAAAATAAAACGTCCGCTACACTTTCAAAATAAAAGCACAGAAGCACGTAGTGGTGAAAATAAACATCGAGGCGTCTCTGTACGAGGGAGTTTAGTTGATTTATGACCCCAGACACTTATTTTACACAGAAAGAGAAGGCATGGGACTGTATAGCCACAGCTTTTGGGGGTAAGTAATTCATTACTCAAGAATAAATTAACTTTTGAGGCTAGTGCTAAGTTTAGCTGCAGACATGCCACATTGTTGCATCCATCTTGTGAAATAGGTTTGTTTTGCCTGTTTTTTGACCCCGAATCACGGGAGATTCAGTGTAAAATACAGAGGGCAGATGCACATGAGCCTCTGCTGAACTGCGTCTGAAAGGCCCCGGTGTGAACTGACGCTTTTGAGGTGACCCGCGTAAAATGTTCCGCCTCCGCCAAACGGTTTGGTGTGAATTCGGGGTTAGGCTTTGCATACCCTGGAATATGGCCAGTTAGTCGCAGGGCTGACACAGAGACACATACCGACAACTATTTACTCTCATATTCATTCATTAGGGACATTTTAGAGGCACCAATTCTCCAAACACATGCATGTCTTTAGATGGTGGGAGGAACATTAAACAGCCTGAAGAGAAGATGTATGTTTTGGGGTGCCCGAGAATCGAACCCACATCCAAAGTGAAAGTTTGAAACAACAACTACCTTACAAGCGCCTGACTTTCACCTGAAACAAAACGCTTATCAATGAATAGGTTTTGTAGTTTGAAGGCTGTAGTTAAAAAGTTGCTTAATAAACGTAATCTCATTTACATCCAGACTTGTCTAGGGGTTTGAACGGTCTTCAAAAGCATCGCTGTTTTACTTTGATGTTCCTGTGATTCAAGGACAAACCGTCCATCTGGAGTGTCCGCAGACCTGTGGGGCCACATCCACCAGCTCTTGCAAGACAAACATCTGATTCACACAGTCTCTAAATAGCCTATTCTCTTTGTCTGTCCAAAATTAAACTGGTTCTCTTGGGCGTGAGTGTGTGTGCAGGGGTCAAACACACAATTTATTATCATAGCAATCTTTTTGGCATCTAATTCTAATACTGCCTTTCCTTTTTACCAGTTGGGGCCTTAAGCCAATATTTGTGGCAGCACCTGTGAAGTCAGGTGGAGTTGTTGCTAAGAGCAGTCGTGACAGGCTTTTTCATAATGACTCATGTCTTCTGTGGCACTTTGATTTACTTCTCAAAGTGATGGACAAATTCCCAGATTGTACCAAGGGGCCAACTCATCAAAATGTCTTTGTGGAGAAGTGTTCCTGGCACATTACAAGGTGTTGGGCTTTCCTGTCTTATCTGCAGAGAGACAAGTGGATCGATTATGATTGGTTTCTCTTTATAAGTACTCCAGCCACTAGACCGTCTGGGTAATGTGTGTTGACAACTACTGATCATTCATCTTCATTTGCTTTGACTATCACAGCACAGCTTTGGGTCTTAGGTGGGGTACACCCAGGCCAGTCACAGAGTTGACACAGAGACACACATACAACTGTTAATCCTCATGTTTATTCTCTAGGGCAAATTAGTAGTCAATGCACTTAACCTAACCCTATAGTCCAGAAGTTTCCTATACCTGACTCTGTTCTATGCATTAGTTTTAGACAGCGCTTTTCTCAAGACTCAAAGACACTTTACATTACATTATTCATTCACTCCACAGTCACACCCGGTTGTGGTAAGCTACTTGTGTAGCCACAGCTGCCCTGGGGCACACTGACAGAGGGGGTGACTGCCAGTCTGCGCCTACAGCCCCTCTAACCACCACCACATTCATTCATTCATAGTGATGTAAATCAGGTAATCTGTTATATTTTTATTTATATATATTTAATAGCAAAATCAATTAACAGTCTGAGTGGTGTGGCAGCCATAACAAAACTCTGATTTGATGACACTCGTCTTCTATAGGTCAAGCTTTTTTTTTTATCCAAGAGAGAACTTATCATAACACTGGGAGAACATGCAGACTCTACTCAAAGAGATTGTTTGTTGTAGATTGAACCACAACCTGCCCAATAATTTCTGACACATTACAGGGTGCCTATTTGTGTTTCTCTTCAAAGGTATACCAGCCACTAGACTTCCTGGGTAATGTCTGTTGATATGGTGCACAACTGAACTGCCGCAAGCATCTGCTGTTAATGAAGCCAAAATTACTGTTAGCTGGTGAAAGCAGCTGCACCAATTCTAATTCACTCCTATTAAGGGCTACACAGCCGGTATGGCAACAAACGAGTCGTCCATGTCAGATTGACCCCAGCCTGGTTACGCAATTAGCAGACGTGGTGTCATGCTTAGTGAAGCCTCAAATGATATCCCCTGTCAACGTTTTTCATTATTTATTTTCCCTCCAGTGTAAATATATCACTGGCTATAATGTTTGGTATAGACACTATTGTTATACATATCTCTAAGTGTGCCCCAGTGTGGTCTTCTGCTCCTATATCCGCAACAAGGATTATTTGAGTTTCTGCCTATCATCTCCAGCCATTGGGTCAGCATGGCATTCCATTTTCTTCTACAGAACTGGCACTCAATAGATTTTTTTTCATTATTGGGACCATTTTCTGTAAAATCATATGCACATAATAAAATTGGTAATTGTTTGGTCCTAGTATACTTAAATCCAGGTGCAACACACAGCCACTGCCGCATACTTTTGGTTGTATGCTGAAGTTGTGAAGCCCAGTTCACATCTATTGCTCTGTGATAGTCATTTATCAAAAGAGCCAGAGGTCTTGTGAGTGAGAAGATTTATACATCATGGACGGGAGGTGGAGAATTAGCCCAGATTTATGAGTGCAGACTGCAATGGCGAGACACTAGCAGCTGCTACTTGACATTTGAACAGAGAAAGTGAGAGAAAATTGGAGATGGGGGAGAAACAGGAAACAACACAGAGCAGAGGACAGAGGACACAACAAAATGAGCCAGCCCAGGAAGTTTCACGTATAATTTAAAAAGACCAATTTATGATTAATAAAATTGTAGGTAGTGAATAAATAAATACATAGATTTATAATATTATTTTGGGTTAGCTACACAGGTTTTACTGTTTACTGTATTACTGTATTGTATTTAATTGTAATGATTCTCTCTGTTATATTGGATTCATTGTTTTGAGATAAATAATGAAATATTTTAAGAATGATCATTGTAATTGTTAATGTGCCAATAAAATGCAAGAAGAACAAGAAAATACCCATGTCTTCATCCAACCAGGAACATTATTATATTGTTAATTTTTCTAGACAGTTCCAGATCATGAAGACGCTGAACTGGATTGAGTTTGGTACTTATTTCATTGAGCCAATAATCCTGCTGAACATAAACAAAGTCGCATGAATTTTGGCACGGTGATCCAAGCTAGTGTATATTTAATGTATATATGCAAATTACAGAGGTCAAAGAAAATAATGCCTCTATAGCGCTCCCATGTTTATGACCCCTATGGGACCCTGGACACACTTACTTTGGCAGAGAGCAATGAAACTTGGTACAGTGATTCTCCACAGTGTACCCAACATAAAATATTAT
>JAVQKC010183082.1:0-22278 GCA_036025475.1 Philypnodon macrostomus | reverse complement strand
ATTATGACCCCACCCTACAACAAACAGGAAGTCGGCCATTTTGAATTGAATTTGGGAGGTCAGGTATATTTGACAGCCTCTAACGTGCACATACTTTGCCCGATTAAGCTCAAACCTGAAACACCCAATTACCCCCCGGCCCTGAACACATCTGACCAATATGATGGCAGTTACCTCTATAGCGCCCCCTATAGACTGACAGAAGAATGTAGTTTTAGGGAATTTTCTAAATTTGGCAAAAAAAATCTTCACAAACTTCCAGACAAATCAAAAGAGAAATTACACAATGTCTGATTAAGGTGCCCGTTGGTGACAGTTGTAGCAGACGTATGGGGCCGTTTCGCTGATATACACCTTGCTGTTGGGGACGACAGCACAGGCCTAGTTAGGTAGTTAGGTAATGTATTTACATGTAATTACAGTTTGTTACACAGTGTATTACATTGTACTTAATGAGGTAGATACAATGTAGTTAAGGTCTATGTAAAATGAAGTGTGATACGTTTTTCTTTTATCTTCTGCATTTTCTTTACTCAAAGGATGTTTACATAATGGTGCATGCAAAGACACTATGGGCTGTTAAAATACCACAACTGATTGCATAGCCTTGTTCAAATGATACGGCACTCTGCACAAACATACCGCATACACTTTATTGAAGCTGAATATGACATTTAAGATGAGCTGACAACGCTCACTAATCCAATCGATCCACATCCATGCCGCCTCTTTACCCTTCTATCTAACACTAACACGGGGTAACTTCATGCAACAAATCAGCCCAATAAACCTGACAGCGTACAGTATCTACGCTTGCATCCAGGCAGTCAAGGCAAATACATATGGACAGATGCACACGGGAATACACTGCTGATGAAAGGGCACATTTTCACAAGGTATAGTGAAGAGGGCACTAACATGCAACCCCTACCCCCTACATAGATGTTCGCCTACTACAAACCTGGCTCCTCGGTGAGGTGACCCCGTTTTAATGTGCATTGAAAAGGTCACGCCGGTCCTGTCCACTGATTCAGAAAGGCCCTCCTAGGCGCGTATGCATGAGTGAGCTTCAAGTGTGATACCTCAAGACACTGGGGACATTCAATGTATACATCAACAACAACCCAAACATACACACAAGTTTAAAAAAAAAGAGGAAGCCAAATCAAAAGCAATTGAACGCCTGAGTGGGTGTCAAATCTAACCTCGATGGGATTTGAGACCTGTTTGAAATCAGACTGACACATTATAAACCACACTTTGCAATGTGTATGTGTGCCCTGTTGGTTAATGAGGGGAAAAAGAGAAACTAAAATAGGCCAAATGAAGCCGAAGCCAAAGTGTGAGATGAGGTGCCAGCAAAATGCACACAGAAAACATTCCAAGAGGCATTTGATGGATCGCAGTATAGGTTTGTGGTATGCTCTACTGTTCAGAGAAATATATCATGTAAGTCAAGGAAGGATATGCACTAAACCTCTATTGAACTATGAATAGGCTTAGCATTTTTTCTGTACCTAAAGAAAACATATTTTCTTCTTTAGTTTTGCGTTGTGGGCAGTTTTGATATATACGTTTTAAGTAGGGATGCACCATGTAAAATTTCTAGGCCGATACCGATTCGGATATTTCAATTACCAATTTAGCCGATACAGATTCTGATATTTTTAATACATGTTTTAGTAGGCTATATATTTTTTGAAACTAAGAAATCAACAAATAAATAATAATATGTATTGATTAATCCAAGTTTGTGTGAAATTTCTCACTTTTCAAAGAACCCAAACCAGCTTCAATTCAGCACAACCTCAAAACACACAAACAAAGAAAATACTTTCTATTTCGATTGATTAATCCATAAATAGAATTTTTATTGGATTATGTCACCAGAAAGTTCTCTCTCTGGCTGTTCCTAACCCTAAATATTATAAATTATCCTTTAAGAACAACAGATTAACATCAGCCATCTGTACAGACCGATACGAGTCAAAATTGCAAATATTGGCTGATACCAATGTTGGGCCAATATATCTGTGCATCACTAGTTTGGCATTTCACAATTTGAAATTAGCGACAATTACATGTTGTGGAAAATAGCAAAATAATAATTTCAGAAGCTTACAATTCTAATGGATGGTTTGGACAATAGTGAGCAGACCTACAGTGGACTGAATTGAGCCACTTATTTCACATACAAGGGTGTCTAGAGAAATATCATAGTCATCTTTTTTGCTGCCTGTGTGACAATGTTTACATTCCACATTGACATGTTTGAGACATCACTGGCCCTTTGCATGACTCGAGTTGAGAGGAAAGTACAGTTAATCTAAACAACACTTGAAAAGGCTTGGTCATCTCAGTTCATGGCATGTCAAGAATGGTTTGAGTGGTGAAGTTGCCGGAAAAGCTGAGTAATGAATGTACAGTGAATTACACGGGCCCAGTCTTGTAAATATTTAAACAGGAGAATAAGAAAGTCTGTCCCCTCATGTAACTACAATTGCGTTAGGGTTAATTGAATGTGAAAGTGCAATAGACTTCAAGCAATCTTAGTTTAGGTTACATATGTACAATCCTGTGAGTCTTGTCAAGAGTTATCAGCCATGTTGACTTAGTCCTAGCTAAAATATATGTGTTATATTGTTTTAAAAATATATGTGTTATATTTTGTGTTATATGTGTTATAAAAAAATTATAATAATGTAAAACAATATATGTTTAAAACAAAAACAAATGCTGAAAACTTAATATGTGCATTCACTGCTCACATTGTAACATCAGGAGAGACTGTTGACTTTTGGACACATTCTCACATTGTCAAATCTGGCCCACTTCCAGAAATGTTTGGACACCTCTGGCCTTTCACATCCTCTCCCAGCTAGAACTGGAGAAAAGAGTGCTCATACTTGTTAAACCTGACTTCAGGGGTCAATCCAAACTGGACACACAATTCAGATTGGCTTGTCTAGGAGCACAGAAGACAAAGACACATTCCTTCCACACAATCTTCTCCTTATCTTCAAAATGTCAGATCAATCTTGTGACTGCTCATCATCTTCAACTGGAAGACACTACCTTTCCAAACCCAGTTATCATTATATTGTCATAATTTTGGTAGTTGCATACATGTTGAGCAGGGTTATATAGCAGGGATATATCTGACAAAACATTGTTTTTACCCTCAATAGGGCATAACATTATGACCACCTGCCTAATATTGTCTCCATCTTGCGGTCCCATAAACTGTGATGCAGCGATATGGATTGGATTGGACCACATGGGCCTGGACCACATGGGCCTGGACGACATGGGCCTGGACCACCTGGGCCTGGACCAGATATTGACCACTGCAGAACACCAAATGCTGCTGTTTGCTGTTGCTCTAAACCAGTCACCTAGCCCTTAAAAACTGAGTCTTGTCAAATTTGCTGAAACTTTTGCTCATGTTTTATTTCTCCTTTTAAATATTTGCTGCTTAATATATCTCAGTCGCTAATAGGTGCCATGGTGGAAATACACTCTGTTCACGTCATCTGTAATCATTTTGTGTTTTATGGTGGATTACATGTAGCATAGTAATCCAACTGCATGCATATATTTTGACAAAACAGCTTCCTTTCTAAAAACAGACCCGTGTTTCTGTTGTAAAAGTTTCATAGTAGAACAGTATCCAGCATATTTTTGTTTGTAACTGTCAACATATTTATCATGCTCTGTTGTAGTATGTTCCCAATTGCATTTGACTGTTAATGTGTCAAAATTCTGCACTCCGAACTCATGCCAGCAAATCTGCCAATAGTGATTGCCAAGCTGTATGTATATGGAAGTCGGGAAGCGATAGTCAAATTGCCATATTAAACCGCCAAATCTGATTGGACGGATGAAATTTGTCGGGCACAGCTCTGGTTCACTTTCATTTGAATTTGATGGGGAAATCAACGCTTGTAATGGCTTTCTCACCGTGGTCCGCCATTTGTGATCCCGGACCAGGTTGCTTTTGATTTACCAGTGTGGGGTGTCATGTGTGCATCCCATGGCTTTGATGGTGGCGGTAACAGTGAAGGGAGAGAATTAGTATGTATTAGCTGGCAGATGGACCACAGTGCTCCTCTGTGGCTTCCTGTAATGATGAGCCATGTTCCTGTTTATCAGACAGGACACACTTACCTCTCTACCTCATTTGCTTTTGTCTCAATCACCCATGTGCTTCTTTGCCTTTCTTAGCTCCACAAGCTCTACCTACCGTCACACATATGAAGCGTGTCACTTTCAAACATGTCTTCCTCTCTGGTAAGCACTGCCCCCAGAGGGAACGTTTCCTCCTGCATCTCCTACCTTCAAACATCTCAAGGCTTGTGTATATGCATCATTGGGTTACTTGCGTGACAGCTTTACCGGGCTCTTGGGGGGGGGGGGGTAGATAACAACATGACGAGCCATGTTAATTATCGCACCCCCTCCCCTTGATCTGTTATAAGCAGATATGGGTCCCCCTAATGTACCTCAAAAAGTCCTGCTGGTGTTTTAAAACAGATGTTGACTTATATAGGGCTGATGATGACTTATGGGGTTGCTAAAGCTGGGATGTTAACACTGTAGGATTTCGTGAGGAAAAGTTTAAAGCTTGCCAATTTATTGAGTACACATGTTCATTTGCCAACATGGATGGAACTCAATCCATTAAGGTATACAATAGTTGTGAACCAAGCATCAGAAAGAGAGGCAAGAATATTTGCTTGATTTATGCTGGTGCTGTTATGGGATTGTCATGCACAACCATCTCTAGGGTTTACAGAGAGAGAGAGAGATCTGTGTGTATGTGTGTGTGTGTGGATCTTTTTATGGCAAATTTTGCCAAAGATCATCTCTGAAAACCACATCAAGGCCTTTTGATAAGATGCGATATAGGGTCTACTTAATAAAGTGTCCTATGGCCTATGAGTATGGATAAAATTATAATAAATTTGTGTTTTGTAAATTTACAGAAGCTTTTTACAGAATTTCTTCACATGTACATATTATATATAGTATCACGGCCTGTATGTTGCCAGACTTTAAAATAGTCCATACGCTCTTGCTCCATTTATTTAGTGGGTTAAGTGGATAATTCTATACATTAGGGGTCATCTCCTACATGTGGATAGGGTCTCAGAGCACATCTCATCAAGTGAGGGCTTGACCCTTGCTTCAGGTTGTGTAGGTCTCCTGCTATACCACTCAACATGTATCATGTAAGGATCAGTAAATAACTCCTGATACCATTACTCCATCTGTGTGGTTTTTAAGGTTAGCTTTTGGAAGGAGATATGAATTACACAATAAATATCCATTTTATAAATTAGTTATAGATACATACAGTAGTCCTTAGAGATATGAACAGTCATTGATGTTCAGCAGTACTGTCACAGGATTTGATTCTGGCCTTTTTATATCGAGGTTGTCTAATAATTCACTCTTTTGTGGGCTCTCTTCATTCAACGATACATTTGTATTGGCAAAATAGAATTATGTCTCACAACACATCCACACAGGTAATGTTGGTAATAAAATATTAATGGATTACATTTATTTTTTTATATTAGATTTATATTGCACTTTTCAATGGCTCAAGGCTTTCCCAAAGCACTTTTACCATTGACTCCATTATTTAGTATTCATTCAATCCACAGTCATACACTGGTGGTGGTAAGCTACTGTACTGGGGGGCACTGAGTAAGACATTCCCTTCATATTGACAGAATAGCCTCTCCATTCAGCACCAAACTCACAAATCACAATCACACTTCATTCATGCATAGTGGGTGAAGAGTCTTGCCCAAAGTCACTACGGCAATATGAACTGGTTGGAGCTGGGATCAAACTGCCAGCCTTTCGCTTTGTAGATGGCCTGTCTTTCTATGGCTGACTATAACAGTAATTCCTATTGATTCAGATTGTAGGCAGAGAAAACATCAATGCTTGGTGTCAATTTTATAAAGAGTGTCAATATGCAATAGTTACATTAGCTAAATATTTCCTTACTAAGGCACCCTATGCTATATTCTAAACTATAGTTTTTTTCTGTACAATACAAATAGATGAAGCGTAGTCCAGACCTTGTTTCAGATTAAATCTTCACCCAGACATGGCCAGTGTTTTCTCAGCCGTACCCTCCTGACCTCCACTCTAGCACCCTGACAAACTAGCACCCTCCCCCCATGCTGAGTAGTGGTTTAACAGCCCAGCTCTGAGTGATTATCCAGGGAATACAGTGGACATGCTTCCCCAGGCTATGCTCGAGCCTGGCCGTGGAGCTGGTGAACCCTTATGGACTTACCTCCACTCCACCCTGCGGGCTATTTCTTTGAACCACCAGCACTGCTCGCAGGAAAGGGCTCGGTAACAAGTGAGTAAACAGCTAGCAATCCCAGCTTAGAGAAAAATATACTGCTTGATGACAGTGGGGAATAATGATAGTAACTTTGAACGTCACATGGTAAGTATTTCAAACCTACTGGGATTTTCACTCATACCCATGGAATGAACCGAAAAAGACAAAATATCCAGAGAGTGGCAGCTGTGTTTACAAAAATGCTTTGTTGATATAACTGAAAGAACTACTCACAACAACAACTGCAAAGGACCATCTCTGAACAACCTTGAAGCAGATGGGCAGCAGCAGCAGAAGAGCACAACCAAGCCACTATTAGAGTGAGTGCATATTTCTCAACATTGTTCAGAGAATGGTCAGAAAAAGTGAAAATATCCAGTGAATGGCAGTTGTGCTCACATGAAGGGCATGGAAGCAAGTGTGTAAACAGCTACAGAAATACCCACTTAAAATGGCTATACTATACAGCTATATATATTGTCAACAGTGGGGAATAGAGATAGTCAATTATGACAGGAGAGTTAAATTAGCATCATACTGGGACAGATGGTGCATGTAGCTGCGGGTTGAAACATATGGACATGCAAAAGCACAACGATCGGCCATCAATTCAAACACAACCTGTGTCGAGCTTCCAGCATGTACACAAGGGCCGGCACACACATATGCACGCGCACATAAAAACACACAGTTGCCGTCTGTCACGTCAGTTACGAGTGCCTTAGGGCTTAAAGAAATGTTGGGTGGACAGATGATGCAATAATGTCACATTACGGATCGGGGTAATAAATGTAGGCCATATAGGCTGATATCTTGTGTTTCAGCGGAAGGGCATTAGCAGCTGTTTGAGTGGAATCACATGTGATATATATATGACAGTTATCATGGACAATCTGAAAATGAAATGGTGAGGAATGGGGGGTTTCTCCTTTGAAGCCCAGTTCCATTTTGATAATTGAGATCTTTCCTTTCCCCTTCTCTCCAGCGTCTTCTCCATTCTTCTCGCTCGATTCTCCACCTCGCTTTATATGAAGTGTAATTGAGGGGAAGAGATAGTAATCTATGTGTCTCTCTGTGATTGACACAAACGCATTTTACCCCCAGCCTGACTCTACACTCGCTCTATACCATCTCCAACCAAGAGTCTGCGGCCATTAATCGCACAGGACCTATATATGTCACAACCACTAACCGCTCACACCTTCAACATATACAGAGGAAAAAAAATGGATTCTCAAGTCGTGGCAGGGGGTGTGATGTGTTTGGCTTCTATATGTAATAAATGGCAGGTGCATCGGATTGGTGTGTATGTTGGCAGCGGCCTCAGCCAAGATGCCTTCTTCGCCCCTCGCTGTGAAGCTGGAGATGATGTTTTAGCCCCGGGCCTGAGGAGTAGATGGGGTGGCAGTTGGGAGGGGGGCTAGCGGCAAAAAACTTTCTCAGCATCTCGTTCCACACATTGGTACATAGCTTTGGATGAGATCTGACATTTTTCCCAGCTCTTCAGGTATCTGGATCCACCATGACATGTACATGACAAGAAGTGGGTGTTGGCTGACTGATGAAAGAATGGGAACGAAGGGGGTTGTAGGGGTGGATAAAGACAGCAAAAAAAAACTGGGTTGACTTTAGATTTATTTATTTATTTGAGGCAATAGATTTAACCAACCTTTAAAGTGCTGCCATAAAGCCTCATGACCTAAATTCAAGCAATAGATCAAAGTGAAAAGCATCAATGGTAATGTTAAGTAGTATCGACATTTAATGCATGTTATATGAGGGTGGGCTTTCATGGTGGGTAAATTATTTTGAAACGAACTAGGTGATTGGTGCATAGAGAAAAGTGATTCAATCGAGTTGCCACATACTCTTCATGTAAATCAGAGGAATTTATTATGGGCCCAGATTTGAGCCAACTCATTTCAATAATGGCCAATATAGCCAAGCAGCGCAAATCATCAAAGCATTAGACCTGCTGTAGGTAATGTAGGTTCCACTAAATCTGACATAAACATAAGTAAATCATGTTACAATCCTGTTTCATTATTAATTCAAACATTCATTTAAACTTTTCCCAAGAGAGAGATGCCACTACACATATACATGCGGTAATGACATTTGGATAACATGGTTTAGAAGAATGGACATAAAACACAGCACTTTGCCCAAGAGACCGGAGTCAAGAGTCCAGCAGGATGCATTAAGTAATTTGGAAGAACATTAGAAATGACCCAAGAGTGCTTTTCAGAAGTTGTTTTGTTATATATAGCATTGCCACTTCATTTGGTACACATTTCCTGCTGTTGAGCTCAAATATTATAAAGGAACTGACTTAGCGATGCACATGTTCAGGACCAACTGCTGATCAAACTAACGCATCAGAATGATTTGCGTGACTTCATTGTTGGTGTCAGGCGAATGTATCTAGTATTTCAGTATTTCCGAAATGTATGGTCTGTTTCTAAAGTTTATACAGAAAAAGAGAACGCCTCATTCACACTGAATGCAGTACGTGTGCAGATGGGTTTTGTACGCTCTTCCTCCGGACTGTCATTCACACTGGTCTGTGTCCCGGAAAATCATCTCGCTGGTGCACGGAGCTTCATGCTGTGTATGTATGTGAAGCCTGTGCGTGTATGTGAAGCCTGTGTGTGTATGTGAAGCCTGTGTGTGTATATATAGCTGTTCCCAGGTGAATATTGGATTTTCCAAGGCCTGGGCAGTTGGATTTTCGAATCCATGTGTGTGCACTACAAAAATGAATTTCTAGATTAGTTCAAATAAATTAAAGTCAGAATATTAATCTTGTTTATTCTTCACTGCACTAAAAAAAGTAAAACATTACTCTACTTAAAATTGTGCAGTAATCATTCACAAGCAAAATCTTTCATTGTCTCAGTTTACTTAATTAGATCAGTCCAACTAGAAATGACATGTATTTCAACTCCTATAGACTATTTCACGTATTAGCTTTAGGCCAATGAAAAGAAATACGCCATCTCAACAACAGCATCACAACACTCTTTTTAGTGTGGCACAAAATGTTCCCCTAATGATCCTCTAAAGAGTCACAAAATATCTGCCAACATAGCTTCTAGTTGCTGGGGCACATTTTGTGAAGTTTTAGAGGAACTAGAACAATAACTAATTCAATTATCAATATTAGTTCTAATGAGTTGTATTCAGAGTATTCATCTTTTCTGTGTCCTCAAGTGGAGGAGTTTAAGTATCTTGGGGTCTGGAACGTGATATTGACAGGTGGATCAGCCTCTGCAGTGATGTGGTCGGTAAACCGGACCGCTGTGGAAATAATTTACCGTCAGTCTACGTTTCTACCCTCACCTATGGTCATGAACTTTGGGTAATGACCAAAAGAACAAGATCATGGGTACAAGCCCCCGAAATGAGTTTCCTCCGCAGGGTGCTCCCTAAGAGATAGGGTGAGAAGCTCTGTCACTCGGGAGGAGCTCAGAGTAGAGCCACTGCTCCTTCACATCGAGAGGAGCAAGCTGAGGTGGCTTGGGCATCTTTTTTGGATGGCCCCTGGACACCTCCCTCGGACACACTGGAGGGATTATATCTCTCTGCTGGCCTGGAGCCCCCCTGGAAAAGCTGGAGGAAGTGTGTGGGGAGAGGGAAGTCTGGGCATCTCTGCTTAGACTGCCACTTCCACCCAGCCCTGAAAAAGCAGAAGAATATGGATGGAATCTTGATCTGACTCGTTAATTCTTCAAAATGGCGTGTTGGTGGACATTTTGTGACACTATAGAGGATCTAGAAAATTAACTTTAAATAAAGGAAAATAATCTAAACCAGTCAGAATTACTTCAATCAAAATTCAGATTCTGCATTCATGTGACTTTCTACTATTCTAGATATTCCAGTTTTTGCAGTGTGCATAGCGTTTGATGTCTCGATCTCGAAGCCGAACATCTGCTCCTCATTTCAGGGTGGGCTTGTTGCTCCCAGTTTTCCATTAACATCCATGTCATAATCTCCCAAATGATATCCCCAACAGCGCTCATGGCTGCACTTTCCCAAGCCCGTAAAACGCTGAGCTAGGTTTTATAGGTCATATAGAGATTTTGGGGCCTTTTGGGTGCGTGAGTTTTTTTTGGATAGACAACAAGATGCGAAGAATAAAATACGTTTATAAGGGGTAAGTGGTGTGCGGTTAGCATAAGTAAACAACCACAGTGTAAATGTTGGGGGGTCCAGGAGTTTTAAGTGTTTTGGTTGTTAATCCAAAGGAAAAATAGCAGTTTATGTTAATACAGGAGCACTTCTGTAGCAGCTTTCGTGTACGTGAGAGGTTTTGACTACTTCTAAAACCGTACAGTATGTTCTGATTGTAAAAATAAAATGTAGGCCATATTTTACCCTCAATTTGACCTGATTTTTGAACCACAAACTGGTATGCCATACCACCCGTCAGAGTGCCCCAGGGCAGCTGCGGCAACATAACCAACCATTGCAACAGAACAGGAATCCCATGAGATGTAGGGGGCCCTCTTATGTATTCATGACTAAACAAGGACTTTGAATGCCTAGAAAATGTCAACATAAAAGCATTGTATTATAAACATTAGTAGCAGAGGTTAGGCAGTACTGTATTCTCCTTTTATTGTAAACTTGAAAATTTCCACAGTAATGTCTCTATCGAGCAATTGTAATGGAACATAGATAGAATTCTACTTTTACTATGTAGTCTTGGCTCACTGTGCTACTCAATACACTGAACTCAATAGTCCATTACTACATTTCTCCATTTGATCTTGCAGGCATTCCCGTGGAAGATCGAGTCAACATCTTCATCAACAGTTTCGGGTCCATCCAGGAGACCACCATGGTAAGACATTCCCTAAATGCCTTTCCGGACAATATCGGGAATCAATGTTAGTCCCAAAAGAAGTGTCCCATCCTCAGCAGAAAATCATGAGCATGCTTTTGCCGACACTATCAGACCATTTAGCAGCGAATCATTCTGAAGACCAAGCCCTTTTCAAGCCTCATTTATCTTGACGGCTTAATTGCTGATAAAGGAGCGCTGTTGGAAATGCTAATGAACTTCTTAAAGGGAAGAGCTAACAGAAACAAAGAGAAGATTCCTCAATCTAGCTAATGTTCATTTAAAATGCTGGGAGGAGACCAATCAACAGTGACGGGCCCCTCTGAGTAAATTGGTTACAGGCGGTAGTTAGCGTAGAGTTTAATTTGGTGTAGCATCAGGAAGAAGAGCCTAACTGTAGGAGACAGAGCTAATGTCAGTGAAATGGTGAGTCATAATCGCACTTAAGGTTGGTGCGAAAGGAGACGGATGGCGGGAGGGTCAGGACAAGCGCTGGTGGCCATGAGGGGGGCAGCGTGCATTGTATACAGGAGACTGCTAAAAGGACAGAAGCATACACAATGTTCACTCTTCACATTTATTCACTGGTGAGAAGGAAGCCAGTGTAGCTGGAGAGAACCTACTGTAACACAGGAAGCATAGGCTGACACCACCCATCCTTGGGAGGCCAAATATTGTGTTTGGCCTCCCAAGGATCAAACACAATATTCATGCTGGGAGACAATAGTGCTAACTAACTGCTAACTGTGCCACCCTCTTCTGGCCTCTACAGCCACACTTGTGTAGACTAATCCACCTGCTCAAAAACAATTTATCAATGTTGCAGCTTGCATGCTCTGATTTGATGTTGCTGTAGAGGCCAGGGGAGGGATTAAAGAAAAAATATAATTATGACCAGGGCTTGACATTAGCACTAGCCAACTAGCCAATTGCAGGTAGATTTGACTCTCACTAGCCACTTTGTGCAGGTGGATTTTTACTGCATACCTTGTACATTTTATATTACCTCATAATAACTATAAAGGGAAATATGGCTGTCCAATTTAAACATAAAAACATTGAGCTACACCAGCTGTAAAACCTACTTTTAGAGCATCATTGTCAGGTAATCTACTACTACATGTAATTTGTGGCCCGTCAAAATCTTGGGTGGCTTGCAACTTTTTTGTTTACTAGCCACTTTGGCCAGTAAGCAAAAATGCTATTTCAAGCCCTGATTAAGACAGATTACCTACTTTACATTGAAGAACCGGGTCAGATAGTCAAATTCAAGCATTATATGACATCTTATTTTAGAAATTTTATTAAAATGGTACTCACCTACCCAGTGGCATTAAAAATATGGGTCAAATGCTGAAGACACATTTCCCTATGGGCACAGTAAAGTGTACCTTAACCGTAACCCAATAATACAAGATTTTGATTTGGTGCTAGGATAGGAATTTTCTAAGACATATAGAGCAATAAAAGAGGAAAGTACTGGAAGAAGACAAAGAATGTTCAAATGTATTAATGTTGAGATGTTGCGTTGTAGACAGACAGAAATGCCCAGAGTGACTTAGGGTGTCGCCCCCTGGTGCCCTGGGAGCGTGAGTGCTGTAGTGATGGAGTGAGGAGGAAGAGTAGACAGCTGCTCACCTCTCTTGTACAGTTATCACTCTGTGGGCTGCTTCTGCTAATCCAAAACCAGCCACAGTCCACTTAGCACTTCTAAAATGAGAACATAGGTGTTTGTGTTTTGTTATCTCAGTATCTTAGATATGTACCTGTGTGCAAAACATAAAACTTATCCGGCAATTTGTTTCTGAGTAGGATCTGCGGACGTGGACCAACGGGATTCCATAATACCATAGTTTCGCCGATATAAATAGGTGAAATTGCAGAAAAATGCATTACTATATAAGAGCAAAACTGTCTAAAACAGAGAAGAAACCTGGACCCTGTACTACGAAGCTGAATTAAAAAGTTAGCAAGCTAACTTTAGCCTGGGTTGCCTGTCTATGAAGCTGGTTTACTTTTTATCAAGGTTGAACTCCATGAAAACTTATGGTGTATGTATAACCTGCTCTGGACCAGGGTAAGATCCAGTATAAGATAGAAGCACGGTATTTGGACCAATCAGAGACGAGAACCGAGCTGCCGGTGAGTAAGGGAGGAAAGGGACTTATGTGTTGGCAGTAAACTACATTTCCCCACACTAATCTGTTCCTTTTTCTTGTAGCCACATGTTAATATATTGTATGCATATGAATAAAGCTATTTCTTTCCCCAGAATTATTTCAGAACATAGAGCAAATTAAATGATCTGAGTTGTCAGGGGGAGCAGGCTCAGGGAGGAGTGGGATAGGGGGTCTGACAGCGGCTTAGACCAGCCCAGAGCTGCACTGAGAGTCTGTCTCTGTGGCTCACACCTGTGTGTACATGAGCTGTTTGCAGAGAGAACTTTTTAACAAGTGAAGTAAAATTAACTAAACAAAGAAACAACTCCTTGCGCACAGTTCCAGTTAGTGTCAGCGTCTTTACCCGTCTCTTTTCTCATCTCACTCATATTCTTCCCTATTAGTGACTGATTCTAACTTTACATATTAATGAAGAACAGCATGATAAAGAACTACAGGCTCTTGTGTATGGCTTTTCATATGTTTTTAAAATGAGAAAAATGGACAAAGGATAACCAAGTAAAAGCAGGTTAAATCAGACACCAGGGCTGAGAGCTGAGATCCGGGCAGTGCGCAGTGGGCTTCCACAGAGGAGTGTGGAGAGAGTGTGAGTGTTTTCCTCTTTGTATGTTTATGTGTGTGTGTGTGTGTATGTGTGTGTATGTATGTGTGTGTGTTGAGCTAACGTTAGATGCTGGTACATGCTCAACAACATAACTGTACACTTTGATTAATGAATTTTGAGATCTACTCTCAGCCCAGGGTGAGCTGGTCAACTTCATCTTGACGACCCGTGAACTTACAAGTCGACTAGTCTGTTAAACCCTTAATCAGTATTAAACTATATCAATACCACCCAAGCATATACTGTTGTTGTGTCCCTGGGCAAGATGTTTGGTGGTGGTTGGAGGGTCACAGACTGGCAGCCATGCCCCAGGGCAGCTGTGGCTACACAAGTAGCTTACCACCACTGGGTGTTACAGTGAAGTGAATGAATAATGCAATTGTCAAGTGTCTTTGAGTCTTGAGAAATGCACCAATTAATTATTATTATTATTATCAAAGTCAAGTCCCCTTACCAGAAACTGACTTACAGACTCAAAGATGTTTTATCTGCCATGGGAATACCAGACACAAAGTAATAGAATTGTCTGGTCCTGGGTCGAACTGCTCCTACAGCCTAAGATTGTCTTCATTGATTAACCCCGCTAAAGGGAAGACACATTTCCCTCGCCGGTTCCCCGAAAGCCGAGGTGTGGGAATTGGCTGGTCAGAGATGTCAGCGGTGTAATCCAAGGAGCGCAAACCAGACGGAAATTAGCTTGCGTCGGAACCGTGACTCCCAAATGGAGACAAATGCAAGAAAAATGTTGGCTACCGGGGAGATTTATACCAGCCTTAGACCAATTTGTACTGCTCTGCCAGGTCTGAAGGCGGCTGATTGTTTTCTGAGCTGTCTCGTACAAACAGTGGTTAAGATGTGAGGGCAGGGGCCAGGAGATTGTGTTTGAATTCTCAAAGGATGCTACCCTCCCACCAATTTGTTGACAATGATGGGTATCACTTGACTTATATTCTTGTTTATCCAGAGTTTAGACCTACTTAAGTCTCTGTAAAGCTACTACTTTAAACCCAATTAGAACCTCATTTAGACCTGGTTTAGATTTGGTTATATCTTTTGAATTCTGGTTTACCCTTTTGTTAGTCAAATTTGTGTCCTTAAATGTCCTATATTATGCTTTTTTTGCACATTTCACAGTGTGTTTTGGATACATTTAGGTTACCATTTTACACTTTGCTCTGATTAGACACCTGTCTCACCTGTCCCTGTTTCAAGACAGAATCAAACCATTTGTGCTGGTATTGGGGTGTTTCCAAAAAACTCCAACCACGTTTTACTTCTTCTTGGATATAAACAAAGCCTGACACCCTCACTGCTGAACACACATCCTCTCCAATCAGATAAGTTGTGAAATGGTGGTGGCAACAAGTATTCTCTTTGTGCATTTGTTGACAGTACAGGAGCAGACAGGAGCACTTTGTGGTTTGCCCTAATTTATGACATCACTTACAGGGTCTGTCTGTTTTCAGGACTATAGCTTGACATAATTAATTCAAACATGCCCAATATTTAGTTCCTTTGACTGAGGGTTGGTCCAAATGTAGTGCGTGTGTGGTACCTCACAATCTCCCACTCACACGCTTCAATTTTAACATTAAACTTAATAACTAAGTGTGAAAGGTAAGTTTATATTTATATGGTTTATATTTTCATAAACACCCTGACAACTTAGGTTACACAGGTTGTTCTGGAATAGTTTTAGTAATTAAATTTTGCCTCTAGAGCCAAATATTTTCTTGGGGAGGAACATTTCAGAATTACTAATGGTCTCTTGTACAACTTGTGCAAACTGGGCTACATCCTGACTCGTGTGTTTGAGTTTTCAAAGGTTTTGTTAAAAAGCATAGCATTTATATGTATTCATCCAGTTAAGGCTTTACAATATAATAATAAAACAACATTACCTTACGAATAAATCAAGTTCAAAACAGAACTTTACTTTAACTAAGGTGAAAGTGTTTATACTCCCAGCTGGTCCTTGGTCTCCTCTGTTTGACATGTCATCCATCTTCACACTCTGCATCCTCTCTCACACCTGCTCCCTGCCAAAATAAAGGTCCCAGCAGTGACACTTTCCCAGGCGTTTTATTAAGGCAGCTGATAATGAGGGTTTGAGGATCTTTGGACTGGTCTGTTTGGAGAATCTAGAAAAAAGTCAATTGAGGGTTTAAGGAAGTGGTTAGAAGTTTTTTTTGTTTTTTTTTTAAGTTAAAATGTAGCATCAGTCAAGCAAACTAGGAGGCTTCCTTAATATTGATACACTATGGTCCAATATAGTGAATTATGTCCAGACATTATACTGGAGTCTCCTCGGGATTCCTCTGGATAATTTCTTAATATTTACTAGGCTCTTCTGATGACACTATACTATGGTTCGATATCTGGATAATATCTTAGATAAGGGTCACCTAAATAAATAGTATGAAAATAAAACATACATTTGTGTTACATATCATAGTTTGGCTAGTCCTAAGCCACTTTGATTGTTAACGGTCCAGCATAGTAGACCAACATAACCAGCATGTTTTTTGATGCACCCAGAAGAATCCTACCCATACACAGGGAGAAACATGCAAGCTCCACAGAGAAAGGCTAAGTCGCTGTGAGGGGACTTTGCCAAGCTAGCCTTCCTAGCCATGACTAACTCTTTTCCTATTCTATACAAAGATGTTAGTCTGGTCTCTCGTTGATCGAATTTCATTTCAAGGGCGGAGTTTATTGATGTATGGTAAACGTGAAAACACACCACTGCGGCTTGTAAACGGCTCGTGAATGAAATGATTCGCTATGAGCAAGGGACATTAAACACTGTACTGCAGACAGGATCACCTCTACTCAAGTTTCCACTTGATCATGTCCATACATAATAGACTTAAAATCCCCACAAAATCAGGCTAACACATTTTATGAGGGTCTTCCTTTATACAAAGGTCCTCCAAGGATCATGTCTGGACAAGATGATCATGCCTATAACTTATGATAGCATTCATTTTATATTAGGGTCCCATCGGGGTCAAGACATTAAACTATGTCCTCTTAGGATAAAGTCTAGACCAGGCCTATTCAACAGGCGTTGAAATGGTTTCAATATAAAGAAAAATAAAAGAAACTAGGCCTGTGCTGTCGTCCCCGACAAGGTGTATATCAGCGAAAATGGCCCCATACGTCTTCTACAACTGTCACCAACGGGCACCTTAATCAGACATTGTGTGATTTCTAAGGGTCTCGGCCCCAAACCATGACAAACATGGGAAGGGTCTATTGGGGCAGACGTATGGGGCTGTTTCGCCGATATACACTTTGCTGTCAGGGACGACAGCACAGAACAAGTTTTCTAATTTGCCTCACCTGCCATAAATTGAATAGCCCTGGTCTTGACACTGTATGATAAGCTCCCATGTATGGACATTTTACTTAGGGTCTCCTCAGAATCACCCCTTAGGATCATGTCTAAACACAAAAGTGAACTAAATCGTCTTTAGTCTTATAGTATGTCCTTTACTGTATTCTGCAGGACTACAGAGTGAACATCTTCTTGCGTCAGCGCTGGAATGACCCTCGGCTGAAGTTGCCTGCTGAATTCAAGTCGGAGTCCCTCACGGTTGACCCCAAGATGTTTAAGTGTCTGTGGAAACCCGACCTGTTCTTCGCCAACGAGAAGAGCGCCAACTTCCACGACGTGACCCAGGAGAACATCCTGCTCTTCATCTTCCGCAATGGAGATGTCCTGATCAGCATGAGGTCAGGAGAAGCCAGAGGCGAAAAACACAAGGCCTTGACATTAGCACTAGCCAAAGTTTGTACTGCTCTGCCAAGTCTGAAGGGAGCTGATAGATTTTTTTTTAGCAATTTTAAAATAAGTTGCTATTAGCTATTACCACTAAAGTTGAATTGTACCAAGTCTAAACCAGGGCTAAATTAGAACAAAGCCAGTTGATGATATGTTTAAATTTTGAGTGATACAACATCAAATATTCATTGTTTTTAAACAAACAAACCAAAGCTCACATGTAGGCAAGGAGCAGGCATAAACAGGGAGCTTATAGGTGCCAACACCAATTCAATTTCACATTATACAAACACTTGACAGCTTCATTCCTGTTACATAGTCAGTAGAGAAAACAACAAAGAATCTTTTAAATCCTAGTGATTGCTCTGGCATTGTCCTTTCCCTTGAACTGTGCAAAAGTTTTTGGAAGTTCTTCAGAATCAAAATTGCTGACATCAGGTCTAGTATTTTACCCTCTGTCCCTCTTCCTGCAGTGACTCCAGATGCCAGTCTGATTTTGACTCTTTAGAGGTCTCTCTCTCTCCTCCCTGACAAAAACTGTCCAACAACTGCGGCCATTTTACTGCCCCCTTGACCCCATCCCTGCTTGTCTTTTCAAGGATGTTTATCAAGAAGAATAACCTCGATCTTGCAGAACTATCCAATTTTAGGCCTATGTCAAAACTGCCTTTCTTATCAAAAATTTGGGAAAAAGTGGCTCACAACCAATTGCTGTCATACCTTAAGCTAAATTACATCACTGAGAAATGGATAACACAGAGACAACACTTTTAAAAGGTTTTAATGACCTGCTTTTAACTGCTGATTCTGGAAAAACCACTGTCCTCTTGCTCCGAGATCTAACTGTGGCCTTCCCTATTTGCTTTAAATTTAATTTTTTTCAGCCTTTTTTTGGTACAAAACCTTGGTTTTATCATGGACTGTAATTTTAAATTTGATAAACAATTTTCAGCAGTTATAATATCCAGCTTTTTTCATCTAAAGCTTCTAAGCAGGGTCAAAAAGTATATACCCCCAGCTGACTTTGAGAAAGCAATACATGCTTTTATTACACCAAGGCTTGATCACTGTAACTTTTTATAATGGCCTTGACCAGGCCTCCAGGTGGTGCAGAATGCAGCAGCCCGACTGCTGACAGGGACCAAATGTCTGTTTACATGGACTGTATTTGTCTGAGCACCTGCAGCCTCACTGTCCAGGCAGGGCCCTGAGGTCTGCAGCCTCACTCCCCAGGCAGGGCCCTGAGGTCTGCAGCCTCAATCCCATGGCAGGGGGGGAGTGAGGCTGCAGACCACTCCTGTCTGTCCCTCACTCCAGACTCATCCTGAGAGGGGACAGAGCCTTTTCCGTAACCATTGCACATCAGAGCTGTGTAGACACTCAAGCTCTTTAAAACTTTGTTAAAATCTCTTCTCATTGGCGTTCAACAGTGACTAAGCCCTTTTTAATTTTTTATTTTTTTATAATATTTCAATGGTTTTTATCCAGAAATTGCTGCCTATTATTGCTGTATTTTTTATTGTTTTATTGTTATGTGTTATTGTTATGTGGCTTGTGCAGCACTTCAACCTAGGTTGTTTTAAATGTGCTATAGAAAAAAAGCTTGACTTAATCACTACTACAATCAAAAGGCCTCAAAACCCACCTTTATTATCTGTACCACAGTTTGATGACCACAATATACAAATTGTTTACCTACTCCCAGGCATAACTATTTAAAATCCCAATATTATTCTCTTGTTTTCAGGTTGTCCGTCACTTTGTCCTGCCCACTGGACCTGACACTATTCCCTATGGACACGCAGCGCTGCAAAATGCAACTGGAAAGCTGTAAGTTCACCATAATTTTCCTCAATTACTTTTTAATATTTCCAAGATATGCACAAATTGTGAATGAATTTGTTATTTTTGTAAAGTAGTAGTTGTTGGGGCTAGACAAAGGCTTTCTGCTTTTGTTAACAAGCCCGATTTCAGTGGCGGGCACTTAGAGGAGCGTAATAAATTTTAAGGCTGCTGTGAAAAGTCTTTGAGCTAATGGAGCTTGACGGCGGTTATTACGTCTTGTTTGCGAAGGCACTCAGATCAAATGAGAAGAATATGGCCAACAGTCCAAAGCCAAGGCCAGCTGCAGAGACTGATAGCTTTCTGGCAGTCTTTATATATTGACTGTGTATTCTAATTGTATTTCATTGCATGGTATGTTGTACTAACAATCAGAGGTTAGCACTGAGTAGGGTGACCAGGTTTCAGGTTTCAGGTTTCAGTTTATTTATCATATGCACATTCAACACAGGGTCAGAAAACGCAATGAAATGCTTTGGATCGGAAGAACCATTAGACTCGCTAAGATACTCATGAAGTACTAGTAACCAGATGTACCTTTTGGTGTTGGATTGCGCATCAATTTCAGCTCAAATCCAGCGTCCCACAAATAAAGTCTGTGTTTTATTTTATTATCTACAGTCATTGGTTGATTATATTTCTCCTCTATGTTCATGATTCTGTATAGTTAATGTGAGATCAGAAATAGACTTTGAGCAAGCAATAAGGAACTCCTGTAGCTGAGAATACATGAGTAGGCAATATAAATGACAATATTGATTGATTTATTTAAGAAGGCCGCGGCGGTGGTGCAGTGGGTAGATGCTCGCCCTTCAATCGGAGGGTCGGTGGTTCGTGTCCCTGCCCGTGCACACGCTGTCAAGCCCTCCCGTGGACCCACCACCCGCGGGAGGTACCATAAAGGGCTGGTGCAATGTGGATCGGGCAGTGGTCGAAGGCAGGAGTTCCCTGCTTAGACTGCTGCCTCCGCAACCCGGTTTCGGACAAGCGGAAGAAAATGGATAGATGGATGGATGGATTATTTAAGAAGGAGTTTATTTCAGGTTCAGGCACAAAATATGTGCACCCTACTACAGCACCATCATTATTCTCTTGATTCTAAACTGTTCTAAATTTCAGATTGTATGGCAAACAATACATTTTAAAGGGCATGAGGGCTTGCAAGGCACCATAACATGTCCTACATTGTCCCACATTTGGTCCATTATGATCTGGTCCCAGTATTGACTGTTGGGGAATGTGGGTGATTTGCTTGAGGATAAAGGAAGTGCTGGAGACTCTGGGTGTCTGAAGCAGGAAAAGTCTAGGATGGTGTTGAGTAAACTAGGGATCAAGTGGAGGTGTCTTTGGTTCAGTTGTTTCAGAGATGTTATGTAAATAGGAATAAGAGGATTTTCTCTAACACTGACTGACTGCCTTCTTAAATGGTGTTCCTCTCTGGTGCAGTTGGCTACACCACAGATGACCTGCAGTTTATGTGGCAGACCGGAGACCCTGTACAAATGGACAACATCGCCCTCCCGCAGTTCGACATCAGGCAAGAAGACATCGACTACGGCAACTGCACCAAATTCTATGCCGGAACAGGTGGGATTCGGAAGCTGGTTAGGGTTGCTCACAACTAGGAAGGTAGGGTAGTCATGGAGGTGGGGAGGACCCCATATTGAGACATTTGTCAGTTATTGCAGGATTACAAGGATACAAAAGTACGGGCTAAGGAAACTCTCACAAAATGTGTTTTCCCGTAGAGAAATTGTAACGCCTGTAACAGGAATAATGAGATAAGAAGAGTGTGACTAAAGCAGAACTTCTGCATCAGATTATATGGAGCTATGATATTTTGTCATCTCCCAAAACAAGGGCATCTGTTACAGTCGACACTTGTGATTCACTAATTATATCGGCGAAACAACGATATTATGAATCACGTTGGTCTGCGTCCACGTCCGCATCCACCTCCGCAGATCCTAGCTGTGAACGCGATAACTCAAAAACCAATTGCCGGATCAGTAGGTACAGACGCCGAACTGTATTGATTTGGGTACTTCTATGATGAATATTAATTAAGTAAATAATTAATAACGGGCCAAAACTGTGAACGCAATAACTCAAAAAGTCTTTGCTGGATCTTTTTTAACTGTTGCACACAGGTACATATCATGAAGATGCAGAACTGGATTGAGTTTGGTTCTTCTACAATTAATGACAATTAAATAATTCACAAATGAATGTTTTGTTGAGCCATTAAACCAGCTGAACATAAACGAAACTGCCTGAATTTTGGCACATTGATCCAGGCTAGTGTATAGTTAATGTACAAATTACAGAGGCGAAATAAAGAATGCTTCTATAGTCTCCATGTTTATGACCCTTATGGGACTCTGGACACACTTACTTTGGCAGAGAGTAATGAAACTTGGTACAGTGATTCTCCACAGTGTACACAACATAAAATATTATTATGACGCCACCCTACAACAAATAGGAAGTCGGCCATTTTGGATTGAAAATGGGAGGTCAGGTATATTTGACAGCCTCTAACTTGCACATACTTTGCTTGATTAGGCTCAAACCTGAAATACCTAATGACTCCCCGGCCCTGACCAATATGATGGCAGTTACCTCTATATTGCCCCCTAAAGACAG